>LKNJ01004642.1:0-29864 GCA_002120245.1 Maccullochella peelii | reverse complement strand
CTCTTTTTCTACCTCTTATTGTTTCTAACTGTAGCACTTGAAGCAGTTCAGCATATTTGATGAAGCTGATGTACTTGGGTGATTCTTGTAATTTTTGTTGTTGTTGTATCCACATGGTTGAATGTACTCTTTGTGAGTGGCTTTGGATAAAAGCATCAGCTAAATAAATGAAATACAATTCCAGACTCAGTTTAGTATACACAGGTATATAATGTTTACTATTATTACTAAGATCGTCAGATTCTATTCCCATGGCTATGACATTAACCTTAACCATCTATAATCTGAATCTAAACAGAACAAACTGACTTATTGCAAGCTGTCCAAGACCTGGAAGGAAGTTCTACTGCCAGATACTGTTCTCTGCACTCTATCCACTGCCTATGTTTTTGAAAAAAATCTGTGGATCCTTTGGAACATTGAAATGTTTTCATTTCCGGGTGACTGAGTAATCTTAATATATTCTAAATACAGATACAACCACTATAATAACTTTTAACTTTAAGAGTTAAAATTTTAGAGTTTTACTCTAATAAGTGAAAAAAAGAGTAGCTTGTTAGAGAAGAAGTGAGTTTTTAGAAGTGTTGCTTTACAGATATGGATTGCTTCAGAAGCTCAATAGTAATTGAATATAGTCAGTAAATATTTGTATACGTTGGATTTGGGCACAGTTCCCTGGTGGTTTAGTGGTTAAGATGTGGTGCTCTTGCCGCCACAGGCTGGGTTTGATTCCTGGTCAGGGAATTCCTTCCCTTTGTTTTTGGAATGCTAGTTTTCAAACTGTGTAGATGCTGTTTACCTTAGTCAGTGCTGCCAGCATGTGTGTCGGTAATTACACACCATACAGTGGTTATGAACTCATTTCAACTCAATTTGTATAGATAGAATGACTAATAAACATAAACTTGAAACTGTGTTGAATGTGCCTAAGTGTCATTGGGTGGCTAAGGGAATAGAGCGGGTTGACGTTGGTGGTTTGATCCCGGATTCTTCCTGTCCTTGAGTAGGACACTGAACCCCACATTGCTCCTGAATAAATGTTATCCTTTGGACAAAAGTGTCTGCTAAATAAAAAGGGTATCGAATATGTGCAAATGAATGCTGTATTTGTAAGTGTCTCATTTGGCTGCCAGGACTATGGAGGGGTGATTTAGGGGGAGACAATATCAGAAATAATAATAATCAACAATCAAAATTGTGTAATCCAATACAAAAGCACTGCAAAGTACAGCTTCAAAAATTCCCATACATTTGAACAAAACATCTGACACAGTAGCTGTGCCACAATTCTACACTACAGTATATAGTAATTGTATAAAGTGTACTATATACTATATCTTTATCCTATACTGTTTTGTAGTTAGTATAATAGAAATCAACGTGCTTTACAGTTTTATACTAACAAGAAATGCTGCAATACGTCTATCTGCTATTTATCGACTATCTGACGGCAAAAACTATAGAATGCTATTGTGAATTAAACTTAACAAATAAAAGCAAAATGGTTTTCAAAATATAACATGCTTTAAATTTATAAATATTTATATTTCTAATAAGATCTTTCTGGAGGTGTCTGACAACCGTTTGCAATTTACTTTATTTTTTGCAGCTGAATAGATCCTTCATTTCCTTTGCACTCATAGTAGGACAAAAAAAGTGTCTGCATTTTGACTGTTTTAAAATTTAATTTTGTCACTTTTCCATTACGAACCCAGTACATACTAACAACCTGTTTAGAATGTGTCTGCAGTATGGAACCAGAGTTGTGACACAGCTATAGTCAACAAAAACAAAAATATTATAAGTTTTACAAGGTATGGTTTTATTGTGTTAAAATGTAGTCTACAACAGCAGACTATAATTTAACAACGTAAGTTATAGTCTACTTAGCTATACTACCTTTACTATTTAATATACTGCAGATATTCATGTCTCTTCAGGCAATGCGTCTTGAAATGGTTTCATCACTTTATTTCGGCTCCACTTGTTGGAATGAAAGCTTGATAACTCTTTCTAACAGAATACAAAACCAATTGTTTCCCAGGTTGGTGCAGTGACCCGGCCACAGTCTGCATGGTTTCCCATAGTCCATGTGTAGACAAGTCCGACAGAAGGCCTGTGAACCTGCAGGCCCTCGCCTTAGCTGAAAACTCAATTCATTAGGCTTGATCAAACTGTCAACTGTGCAGCGGTCTGAAGCCGAGGCTCCCACAACACACCCCAGTGAAGGTCAGGAATGACGACAATATCGATTTAAAGATAGTAACTGAGGCATTTGGCAACTTCATCTCACTTCTCTATGTGCAGGGAGTCTTCGTGGGCGGCTGTGGTACAGAGGGTAGTGTGGTTGTCCATCAACCCCAGGGTTGGTGGTTCAATCCCGGCTCCTCCTGTCCACATGTCGAAGTGGCCCTTCGGCAAGACACTGAACCCTAAGTTGCCCCTGGTGGAGGCCAGCATGGCAGCTGTGTCCCCATTGGTGTGTGAATGTGTGTGTGACTGAGTGAATTAGACTAGTGTTAAAAGCTTAGATTACTACAGTTGCTTTGGGAACTGTTTCAACGGTTGAAAAGCGCTATATAAGTAAAAGTCCATTTACCATTTGTTTTTGTCATTTAATTAATGGTGACACAAAGGCAAAGTGTGCACTGCTCCTCCCATGGACTTTCCCAGTGATGCTATGCATGTGAAAGTTGTTACATGCAGTTTGGTGTTTGACACAATAGAATGGCTGTTACTTTCCGACCAACCACAGGTACACTATTAAAACCTTTACATACTGTTTGGGTCAAAATTGATATACAGTATGTTGGCATTTGAGAACAATAAAAACACCATACATAACATTTGTTAAATGAGTACTCCACCGATTCAGCATTGGACTCCTATAACATTGTCAGACTCAAGATGGACATTTTTAAAACAAAAAGGATCAAAACCGATGCAGGAAAACCAGAGATATCGTGTTTTTTATTCCATGCATTCTTCTTCCTTGTCAAAACCTGGTGCCTGCCGTTAAACGATTTGTGCTTGGACCATTCAATTCAATTCAATTCAGTTTTATTTATATAACGCCATATCATAACAACGTTATCTCAGGGCACTTTGTCATAAAGAGCAGGTCTAGACCGACTCCTTATGTGTACAGAGACCCAACAATTCCCACCAAGAGCAAGCACAAGCAACAGTGGCAAGGAAAAACTCCCTTTTAACAGGCAGAAACCTCCAGCAGAACCAGGCTCTGGGTGGGCGGTCATCTGCCTCGACTGGTTGGGTTGAGAGAGAGGGGAGGGAGAGAGCGAGGGAGGGAGCGTCCAGGTCTCACTCTCTTCAACAATAACCTGTGTCATCCTGTGTCAGCGTTCAGGAGTGGGCACAGGGACAGGTCTAAAGAGTCAAAATACAGGTTTAGCAAGGTGGTGAGAGATGCTACACGGCTGTACTCTGAGAAACTTCAACAGCAGTTCTCAGCAAACGACTCGGCTTCTGTCTGGAAGGGTCTCAGATAGATCACCTAAAAGCCAAAGACCAAACCTAAAGCCCCCCACTCCACTAATGACTTGCGCTTGGCCAACAATCTGAATGAGTTCTACTGTTGATTTTAAAGACAATGGGACAGTCCATCCACCAGCTCCACCTCTCCCACCACAGCAGGGGCCTGGGCCTCTCCACAACTGGCACCCTTCTCTCCTAACACAATGATGCCTCTTTCCATCCTGGAGAGGGATGTTAACAGACTGTTCAACAGAACAGAACCCCTGCAAATCTGCTGGACCAGACTCTATCTCTCCTTCCACCTTGAAGCACTGTGCTGATCAGCTGTTTCAGTTATCACAGACTTCCTGTCTGACAGGTGGCAGCAAGTGAATCTGGAGAAACATGTCTCTGACTCACGGACCATCAGTATTGGTTCCCCTCAAGGCTGCATCCTTTCCCCTCTATTCTTCTCCCTGTACACCAACAGCTGCACCTCCAGTCATCAGTCTGTCAGGCTCCTGAAGTTCGCAGATGTCACCACCCTCATTGGGCACATCTCTGGAGGGGATGAGTCCGCCTACAGGCGGGAGATTGACCATCTGGTGACCTGGTTCAGTCAGAACAACTTGGAGGTGGTAGTGGATTTCAGGAAGAATCCAGCCCCACCCGCCCCCATCGGGAATCCTTCCGCTTCCTGGGCACCATCATCATCACCCAGGACCTCAAGTGGGAGCTGAACATCAAGGTGATAGGCAGCTTTTTTTATATCCATGTTTCTTGACTTTTGCAGTACTGGCTTTTTCTTTTTTTTAATTTCTCCTACTATGTTTATTGTTATGCACCAAAATACCAAGTCAAATTCCTTGTCTATGAAATCCTACTTGGCAACAAACCTGAATCTAATTCTGATTCTGTTGCTGACATACTCTAACAAAGGAGTGACTCACCCAGTACCATAAAGTTAATACACAGACAGGTTTTATGTCAGCTCTTTAAGCTGCATCTATCCCTCGGCTGCAAAGTAATTAGGATTTCAAGGGAGTTTTTCTGAAAGTGCCTGAAATAAAGTCTGCAGTTATGGCGAGTTTAACCCTAAAGCTGCACTTAGATTGTGGGACATTTGTGGCTGCTACAGCAGATTGTGCTGTCATGGACACAAATTGCCTGCCTGCTAACCTAGCATATAAGTAAACTAAGACAAAAAATTAATTGGGATATCATCATTAATAAATAAACTGCTGTACTCGCTTACATAAGCCCTTGGCTTATTGCTTCTTTTCATGAGCCTGATGAAGTGCTTCACAAAATACATTGCTCATTCCAATGTTAATAAAAGATCTTTAATCGTTTTTATTCAGAGGCACTTCTGTCAAGGAATATGGCAAATAGTTATATGGTTAGATTTGGTAGTTAAACACATTTTGTGTACGCCTGAAAACTGGTGGCCACTGAGCAGCTCCACTGGAGCAGTTGAGGGTGCAGTGGTTTGCTCAAGGGCACGTTAGTGGTGATAATAAGGGAGGGTCATGTCCCGTTAGTCCTTTTGTGTGTTTTATTTTGAAATCCCTTCCTGTCTTGTTGTTTCAGTTCCTGCCCTCGTGTCTGCTTGATTAGCCACACCTGCTCCCCAGTACTCACCTGCCCCTGATTCCCTCATCAACCACTTCCCTACTTAGATCGGTTCCCTTCCTTTGTTCATTGCCAGGTTGTTTTGTGTTTTCAGCCAAGCTTTCAAGCCTTTTGCTCAAGCCCTGTTTTTGATCAGATTGTGACCTTGCTTTGTTTTCATAGACGACCAGGGTTCTGCCTCACCGTTGCCTGTACGAAATATTATATCATTCTAAAAGGTATACTTGAAAACAAGGTTTTGTATCTGTAACCGTAGTTCTGCAAACTTGTGCAGTGACGTCTGTAAGCTTAGTTTTGTAGAGTTGTACATTTGTTTTCTGCCTGCAGACTTCGTTTTGCAAGTCTGTGCATTCAGACACAGGCTTGCAAACTCATTTTCACAATCGCGGCGGCAAAAATACTTACGATGCACAAGCTTACGGACTTTTGACAGGTTTACTGTGGTAATGTTTCGTACACAGGGTGTCGCAAAAGAAACTTGCTTTCTGCAAGGGAGGGAGGGCGGGATCTCTTCTGACCAGTCAGTGTCTTTGGGATCGCTATGCACAACACAGTTGGCTAGTCAACACTGTCAGTCAACCCATGATTGTGCTAGTCAGTCAACTCAGAGCTGTGTAAAGAAAACCAGCCCTGAAAGATGGACTCTGCCACCACCAGTAAGTCAACAACATATATAAACTTGTCTGATGTAACATTATGTTTTTTGGTAAGGTAAAAAAACTAAATGTTTAGAAATATTTTTTTAATAATGGGCCATCCTAGTCAGGTAGCAAACATTAGCCAGCCAGCTAACTAGCATTAGTGTAAAGTAAACTTTAACCAGTCCCCGTTTGTAGCGTCCTTGGATAGGATGGGGATAACGGTAGTGTTTCTACTCACTACATTTATTAAATACTATACTTTCTTACTGTTGAAGAAGAAGAAGAATTATCTGACTAGGACGGCCCATCATTAAAAAATATTTCTGACTGAGCATGATGGTTGACTGAAAGTGTTAAGTGCTGCAGTGTTACCAATAAGTCAACACAATACAGCAGCAAATGGCATTGGCATGTCAGCAGAGTAATAGTGAGAAGTTTCAGGTATTGTTGCATTGTACTGCACCTGTGTAGATGTGATTGGACATTACTAATATCTTACTAGGTTTTTTTTTTGCTCCTGAACTGTTCCCCATCTGCACTCTCCTATTTTTACAACTGTGCTCTGGCTCTTACAATTTTATATGCTGCATTTCGATTCTCACATGGACTGCTTTTAATCAGATGGCGGGCATTACTGTGTTCTGCTGCTGCTGGATTACAGCTGGTGGCTGCCAGAAACCAAGGCAGTGTCTGTTATACATTTGTGGTTATCCACTAGAGAGACTGTGAATTTGCAGCAATGATCAACCTGATCATGCAAACAGACAGTTGATCTGCATATTAACTTCGATGGGTCACCCCTTGACAACGTTGATTCGTTCAAATATCTTGGACTTTCGATTGACTCTGAACATTCCTTTTAGCCCCATGTAGAGTTTAATATAAAAAGAACGTATGGTTGTCTGAGTTCATATTGATCTTTTAATTGTTTGACACTTCAAGTCATAAAAAAATAATTTCTTTTATGCTTATTGATTATGCTGACATTGTCTATCAGAACATCTCCAACACTTATCTTAAGCCCCTTAATGTTGTATATAATTCTCTCTGTAGGTTTGTTTTGAGGTGTCCATATAGAACTCTTAATTGTCTAAGGTATGAATCCCTTAATTGGCTGCAACCTAAATCTAGAGGCAATTTCACTGGGCTCAGTTCATCTTCAAATGTGTTTATTTTAATTGTCCTTTCTATTTGAAACAGTTTCTGGTTCCATGTAGATCTTAATATCCACTCAGACATATGTGGCATCCCTTTTTCTTTGTCCCCAGAATTTTCAAAGAAGTTAAAATGCAGGTCATTCCAATACAAAGCTCCATCCGACTGGAATAGTCGTCCTCTTTTTCTTCTTAGTAGCGACCTCCAGAACTGAGTGAATTAATGAAGATATTGATTATTCCTGATAGCCGAAGTTGAGTGTCATCCCTCTACTTCATTTTGTACCAATATGTATTTAGGCCTATGCTACATATTCTTGGTGCTGCCTTTATTAAGTGGTATTAACGCTACAACTGTAGCTCCTCAGACTCCTCCCTCTGTACAGTGTAGCCTGTGAACTAATGCGAGCTGCAATCTTGAACAAGTTCCATTTCAAATGTTGGACACAAACAAAGAAAAACAGCCGGCTGTCTGGATACAGGAACAAGGAAACCGTGGAGCCACTAGTGAGTAATAGGTTAGTTCAGCCTCTCCTTCATGCGGATAAATGAGCCATCGCCCAGGCAGGATTTATGAGGGGGCTCTAGTGGATATATTGATGCAGCTACAGGATACTGTAGCACTGCTGTCACAAGGAAAACATGTATCTTCACTGAATCAACTTCTTAGGAGCTCTCATATCTGCATGTGAAGTACGGAGCTGGAGTTGTGGCGTGGTTAGCCTAGCTTAGCATAAAGACTAGGGGAAACGGCTAGCCTGGTTCTGTCCAGAGTTCAACAATACACACTCACTGTTTAACATGTTGTATCATGTCTAATCACGGATTTGCATGTTGGAACTATTTCTTGGTGAACAACAGCTGGGTGCGGTGACTGTGTGCAGCTTCCTGGATTCTTGTTGTCACAGTGAGGTTCCCAGGTTGGGCACCATTGCGACGGAGACTCTGGGATTTTTACCATTTACTTTTGGACTGATGACCAATACACTCTTAAACATGAGTCAGTCTACTATATCCACTCACGTAGGGAAGCATGTCACCAATCATGCGCACAACATTTCTCAGTGTCTAACCACATTTATTCTCAAGAACTGTACAGCAATGGTCATGTGGAAATGTTGTCGAACACAATGTATAAAACACCGGTAACAATGCAGTACACACATAAACAACACAAAATGAGACTTATGCTCATCTGAATCTGTTCTGGTGCATGCTGGGAGGTTTCCTTTCACGTCCACCTCAAAAGCTCATACAAACTATTCATTTTAGGTTGACACCAAAAATAACTTTTAGTGTTTGTCCCTAACCGCCAACTTTACTTAATCCAAATCAGAAATAGCCTAACACCTAGGTCAAACTCTAAAATGAACAGGAACAACAGCATTATTATACTTTTTTCAGTGCAGAGACCAAAACCCAAACCTGTGCTCACCTACCATATCTGACAACCCACATTACAGATGCTACACAGCAGCACCGGGTGGATGGATGCACTGTTTGCCAAGATATGGTCCCAGCAGATAACACCCCCTTAAACCACAGACTCTGCTTTTTACATTTCTGTTTGGGTACTAATTGAACCATGAGATACAACATCTTAATGAGTGAGTTCAAGAGGTGTTGGCAGTCTTCAATTAGCTGCCAGTTAGCCAGGCTAGCTGTTTCCCCCAGTTTCCAATCTTTATGCTAAGCTAGGCTAAGTACGTCCTGACTCCAACTCTGTACACAATAAAAATAAGTGTATTTCCCAAAATGTTCAACTATTTCTTTAATGGCACGTGGGCTCAAAAGGTTTGCTCTTCTCTTATTGATCCATATTTAGAAACCTTTCAGTAAAAATGTTGTGAGAACCACCCCGACTGGGAGTTTTGTTTTTTTTCAGTACTGCAGCGAAGGAAGCCATCTGTTCACCATACTAGCAGCACAAAATGGAGCTCTGAAGAAGAGACTAATAAGGTAATAGAAAAGCCTCTCTGCAGGTAAGGTGGAGAGGATAGATGTTCCTCCTTCATGACATTTCTTGCATTGTTCTTTGTTCTTCATGGCAGGTGATTTACAATGGAAACTCAAGCTGCCATGATACGGGACTTTAGTTTAATTGAAGCTGAATGTAATATGTAAGTGAATATCTTCCTAACACATGCTGAAGAAGTTTGGATGGGGAAAGATAATCATGAAGAAGGTTTAGAGTTTAACAGCATATATGTGTTTTTTAATGACAGGACCACTTTGCTGAGCTCGGCCTCGGCTACACAGCACTCAACTGGTGAAGCCTACAGAGGATATATAACCTTATTAGATACAGGAGGACTTGGAGGAGATAAGCACAGAGCTCAAAGCAGAATTGTTCACAGATTTACTCACTTAAATCCCTGAGGACAGAACAGTCGGGGGTTTTGTCAGTTATAAATTTCTTCATTCATATATACTTTTTTTTTGTTCAATATGCATGTTTTATAGAGGAAAGCATTTCACCTACAAAAGGCTTTTATGTTTAAATTCTTAACATCACCAGTTAAGCACTGTTTACTGAGTCAGTGGCTGATTGGGGAGAACAGCTAAAGGATAAAAACATGGGTGTGCATTAAAAGTGTATTATTTCTTATTAACACCACATACACTACAGGTGATGTTTCAAGCTACTTGGATTTCAGTATGGGCATGTAGGGACCTGCCAATATTTTGCTGCTGTATTGTCCCTACCAATATCGTTACCGATCTGAAATGATCTTGTCACTTTAACTCCTCATAGTGTTACTAGAAGGCCTATGCACAGTTGCCAGGTTTGTGTGCTGGCTGTAAAAAGTAGGCTACTTTGATGGAGAGGGAAAGAGTTAGATATGGGGGATACTTGGATAGCTCTGGCAGTAGCATCTGTGAGATGAATGAGCATTGGTGAATATGGAGCAGTTGGTGTTTAAACTAAAAATGGTGTCACTGCTGGAGGCAGATGGTGGAGATGAAGCTAATATTAAATAGTTTATATACTGTTTGGTAGTTTAATCAGTTTCATGTGATCAGTTTAATTATAAACTGATCACATGTAAATTCAAAGTAACTTCTAATAACAGCTGTAGTGAAGTAAAAAAGTGCAATATTTGCCTCTGAAATGTAGTGGAATAGAAGTAGGAAGTAGCATACATAGCATTATAATACTCAAGTAAAGTACTAGTACCTCATAATTTTACACAAACAGTGCTTGAGTACTTGGGTACATTCCACCAGTGGATCTGCAGGCTCTCAGGTAAGCTCTGATGTCATAAGCCTCATTTCCACTGCACGGCTCGGCTCGACTCGACTTGCTTTTGGTACCAGGATCTTTTTTTCGATTTTGTTTTCCACTGCAGATAGTACCCCCTTAATGTAGGCAGGATTTGCCGTAGCGACGCCGCGTGAAATGCGACACAAACGCACACTCTCACTGGGTCCTTTCCTTGGCATTTAGTCAATTGATCACGGTGTGGTTTTGCAGGCTGCCATGGCGGGTTTGTGCTAGATGTCCCGTGATGATTCTCTCTGACCAATCAGTGGTCTGCAGTGTTTTAACTCCACCTTTTAGTATCAGCTGAGCTCTTTTGGAACCTCGACCAAGGTGATACCAAAAAAAGTACCAGGTACTATCCACAACTTTTGCCAATGGAAAACCAAAAAAAACCCAAAACGGTTCCAAGTTAGTCGAGTTGAGTTGAGCCGTGCCGTGCCGTGCCAATAGTGAAATGCCTGGCTGTGTGAATTAAATGAAAAAGAAGTAGAAGTGGAAGAAGGTTATACAACAACCATCAAGTTATAGAACCACATACATACTGAATAAAGTGAATGTTTTGCAGAGTGAAGCTCTTTGTGTGTGTGTGCATATGAAAGGGAAAATAAGAGAGAGAGAGCAAATGCACACATACACAACTGTGCATCTCGGTTGTCAGACAAAAAAATGCTTCATTAAAGCTAAGCTAAAACCAAACCTGTGCCCTTGCAATTAATGAATGTTTATACAACAATATAATGTAGCTGTAAGCAGATATGAGGACATGAGTGTTATTAATGTATTTGTTACTTATATTACCTACTACACATGGCCATATATACATAGAAAGACTCACTGCCCCCTGTGATTATTCCTTCTCTCTTTCTAATGTGATTACAATGTAAGAGATGGAAGGGAAATGTACCGCCCTCGTTCTGTGTGCAATTCCAGAGTTTAACTGAAGAGCCTCAGTAGTCTGAGTTCGACAAATCAAGTGTGTATCTTCCAAAGAGTACAGTCTGGTACACTCCCTCTTTCTGTTTCCCTGGACAGTGCTTCCCTGTTGAGCGGCAGTGGAGGGATGCATGATGAAGACCCCGTGGCTTGAAGCGTCACCTGTATTTGGTCTTAAATAATCCAACCTGGGAGCAGTAGACACTTACCATTAGACAAAGGCAGGCACAATCCCAGCCCCGCCCCCAACAGCCAAGGGCTGCCAAAAGTGCCTCATAAAAAATATAAATCAGACTATTTGGTACAACAAAAAAGTGTACAAAATCGTCCCCCCAGAGAGCTTAATTTTCAGCTGGCTATTCCAGGGGCCTGTACCATGAGGCAAGTTCAACTTAGTCCGTCTCTCTTTGGGTTACCTGTGCTCCCTGAGCCTAACACTGGTGATCCCGGATAACTGGTACAATGAAGCTGGTTATCAACTGGCTCTGTTAACTCCGGGTTTTCCAATTGAGCGTGTTCACGTGAGGGAGGAGGAGTTCTTAATAACAAGCAACATCATCACATCCATGAATGAACTACTTAAAGGATAGGTCCACAATCTTTACACAACAGTCAGGTTCACATATGAACAGCCAAACAGATTTTGCTTGTTATAATCATCCCCCCTGTTCATACTGGCTGTGAAGAAATGCCTTTGTGACATGCTTCCAATACATTCCAAAGTTTATCTGAAGCTAATCTGAGGCTTCAGCAGACTATGTTAGACAAATCAAGTCGATATCTTCCAAAGTTCCCCCAAAGAGTCTTTTTAGTACAGCATTTCTTTGTCCCTTGACTTTTGTTTTGAGACAGACTCGAAATTGTGAACCTGTCCTTTAATGTGAAATGAGATTAAACGGTGATAGAAAGCTGTGACAGCAAAAGTATATGTTCAGTGAGGTGAGATGGCTACAATATAATCTCATAATTAGAATAGAATAAGAAGTTGTACAAACACTAGAATTAATATAATATCCAATTAATATAAGTAAGGCTAAGGCTATAAATAAGTATGGGAATCATTATATATGTCTTTAGTATAGAGTGAGTATGTTTTGCTTTTTTGTCCGATGATGAACAAACTATTTTCAATATGTGATAAAAACATTAAAAGTAATGTCAGACTGTTTCTGCTGCCAATGCACAGAGGAGAGGAGGAGTAGTTCATGTCTGATAAGGTCTATCTGACAGAAATTATGCATTTATAATCATGGGAGCTAATTAGTAGTGTGGATTCTTTTTCTCAAACATACACTGTTTGCTTGTGGACCTCGTGTGATTTTGAGCTGCGGTGATGGATGAAGACTGTAAAGCGTCAACACTGTCAGGAATCCCTCCGGGAATTAAAGAAGCTTTGTGCAATTAAAATGCAGCGATAATCACCATTATGCATAGCGTGGTAAACTATCCCTCCGTTTGTTAGAGTAGACACATGGACCGCCTGGAACAGCAAAGTGATTCTGCTGATCTATAAAAACATGCACAATGTTAATAAGTCGGTGCTTATGTCCATGTCAGGTCCTGTAGGACAGAAGACTCTGTTCTTCCAGTGGCCTGACTGCTCAGCGGTCGCGCTGTTGACAGATTTTGATCCTCTGAAGTTAACCTGCTATGGAGCAGGTTATTTGTGCAACATAGGTTACCATGGTGATCTTGACTGGTGAAAAGTGAGCCAGCTTTGTGATACCTGAAAACCTGAGTTAAGCCCAAAGATAGGTGGCTAACAGGCCCCAGCTTTCTGCACACCTGTGAGGGACAATAGAGTTTGTTTTGGAAAATATCTGTTTGATGAAAAGTCAAAGGTACAAGCCTGTGGACATAAAACCATAAGACACATCCAAAGAGCCTTAAAATCTGTTACCTGCGCCCAGTGAGCGGAAACTGAATCCAGACAGAAACAAGAGGGGGTAGATCTTCTTAGCCTGTGTCAGAGAACCTGGAGGGAAGTTAGCTAAATGCTTTCATCCATACACAGATGACAGATCATCAGCTGTTCCCTGTCACGAGGGAGAACAAAGACGTTAATCGTTGTGCAGTCACTTGGCTTGTATCGCTCTACAAGCTGGGATTGCTGGTTAGTATGTGACACTCCCACACCGCCGCACAACCGTGCGGTTAATCGCCACAACGCCTGATTCTGTCTGAAAGTGGCCTAAGACAGATCTGGATAGAAGAGGATGAGAGTAAAGAGCAAGAAGGACCCGACAGATAGCTTTACCTTAGGCAAACACTTACATCAGACATTGTTACTTCCTTTGACTGTAATCCTCCTGTTTCAAAAGATATGGTTCATTTGATTATATTGCTGGGCATGTACATAAATCAAACACTTTCCTTTTGCAATGATTCATTCAAGCAGTGACCAGCAAGAAATGTAAACACCATGTACATAATGCAATGCCAGATGATACAGAAAGTCTTTGTGACATTTACTTATTTATTTATTAAATAGAGTCTCGTTTTCTCTTTACTTTTCTTTTGAATAGGGCGTTCAGGTGTTGAACCTCAAATCGGTATCAAAAAAGTGTCGTGTTGACAGACGGCATCAAAGACATGGTCAGGGTTTAAGTGTTCTTTACTTACCATTTGATCAGATATTTCCTGACCTAAATCAGGAAATTATTCTAACTTTCGAGTATAATTTACTCAGGCAACGTTCTTTATGTTATACTGATGGACTGAGCACTTTGTTAAATGAAAAACATTAACATGTTATAGAAGAGTATTGTTTTGGTATTGACAGTGAAACTCAGATATAGTGTAAATAATAAAACATTTGATATCCAAACCTAAATTTAAATATTATTAGGGTACTTAAGCTGTAATGTCTGGTTGTTGTAATGAAAATGTTTGGACATCCCATAAATACAGTAAATGAACAGTTACCCCTTAATTTGTCCATAACTAAAATGAAGTCAGAAATTCCCCTCAAAAGATGAGTAACCAAACTGTGCATGCTGAGAATAACTTGTAATGTCACTAATCTGCTTAATATCTTTATTAAATTGCTGGAATCAAGCAAAAAAGTTTACCTTCAATATATAATCATGTAAGAAATACTGAATCTACCTGTAATAATACACTACATTAATAAGTAAGTATATAAAGACAACACTTGACTGAATGTGTCAGAAAAACTAAAGTTTTCCTGAAGATATGGGACTATATTGGAAACCATGTTAGACATAGTACGTATTGCATGTGAATGCTGTGAAAGATGTGATGTTTGGTTGGTAGAAACAGGTCGTTTCCAAATAAAAAACTCTGCTGGTAACATCATATATAGCATAATTAATAATATATACTGTTAATGTTCCAAGCATGGTCTGTAAATTAATGTAGCAGCTCTGACCTCACAATGATACAACCATTTCAACCAAACAAGTGACCAAAACTTTGGAGATTAAGCATTAACTGACTTTTTTTCTGAGCAGATTACCTTGGCATTACAGGTTATCATATCCTACATGACTTGGGAGTTACTCGTTTTTTAGGAAATGTGTGTGACTTCTCTCAGTCTATTTGATATTATTCTATATTTCAGTTAGGCTATGGACAAATTACTGGGTAATTCCTTCATATGTTGACTGTAATTAAAAGGTAAAACAAACACTTGAATCCATCCTTAGAGCAGTATAGACTGTACAGTTTCCTGGTTATTGATTTAAAAGATCTATAAAAAGATTGTCCCCACTGACTGGTTTTCCAGTCAAACTATCCAGGACTCACTGGTTTTTATGGCATTCGCTCTCTCCCCTCTCTATGTCTACACTTCTGCATGTACTGTGTAAAAGATAATGTGCTAAAGGGGACACATAAGGTATAAGGCATAAGGTGCACTTATGTAAGGTAGAAATAGGCTTGGTCTTATTAGAGAAAGGGGAAAAAAAGATCTCTTAACTGGAACAGCAGGTTTTGAAAACAATACCAAATAATCAAATGCCAAGGTGAATTTACGCAGCTGTCTGAATGGAGGATTGTATTGCATTAAATCCCTCTGGGAAACAAGCCACGACTATTGGCATTTATTAGGAGCGAAGGATATCGGAAGTAGCAGCGCTGCAGTGAATACTCAAACAGGTTGAGGCCAAGCCAGCGCCGTGAGACTGAAGAGAGACTGTGTCAAATAAAGCATCTGGGGACTTTAGAATGGGGCAGCACACAGACGAAGCTCCTGTTTTTCTTCATTACCCAATTATCAAGGCGAAGAGGGGCGCAGGGAGGCACGGTAAAAATAGCAGACCCTAGCTTGTTCTTCTAGGCCAGCACAGCGCTGTCTCAGATTACTGCTCAGCGACAGCCGGCTGATTAAGTGTTTCTGCATCTGGGCTTTGAAGAGACAGACAGACAGACAGAGAGGGATATATATACATATATATATATATATATATATATATAAAAAAAGTTCTGAGTGTAAGAGAACATTTGAATTTCAAATGAGAGTGTTGGAGCCAAATTAGAGGACTGAAAAAAGGCGTCATTCTGGGCATGAAAACAAGCAGAGCCTTCAGAACAGCAGGAAATGAGAGCAAAATGAAACAAAGAAAAGCAAGGCAACTGCTTCCTGACGAGGCATACATTGTTTGCTTGTGGACTATTATGTGTTGAAGGCTGAACGTGGACTACATTAGTCCTTGAGAATGTACAGTGGTACAAATAAGGCAGCCAGTGAATATCAAGCTTGTTTGCTGTTAAGATCGAGTCATCGGGTCTCTCCAGGTATCGCAGATGCTGAATTTACTTTTTCCCGTCTGTTGTCTGTAACATATGAATTTTTACATAAAGCCTGAAAACAGGGCACAAACTGTCACATCATCATATAACATAACGTTGATCAGTTTACTGTCAGAACAACCATCTCATAGGAAGAGAAGACAACTACCACCAACTAAGAAAAACCAACACCAAACAAATTAATAATGTAAAAGTCCAGTTTCATATACACATACATACACACAGGCTTGAATAGGTACATTTGAAGCTAATTAAACAAGCAACAAGTAATGCTATCATTTATAAATCACATTTGATCCAGACACTAATACTGTTACGAGCTCACTAGCCACAGGTGTCACCTGACTCCCTGCAAGTCTCTAGCTTCTACCTGTGGACAGGATAAGTTACTAGTTAACTCCCTTTGCTACGTCACACGTTTCCTTGCTCTGATTGGTTGAAGGGCTATCCAATTGCATCCACAGTTATTTTGGTCTACGCCCATTGATAACGCCCCCTGGACTAATTTGCATTTGCAAATTGGTCTGGCGATGTCAGGCTAACAGCTCCAGCATCTCTAAAGCTATAATTAACATGCATCTTGTTTTTTGTTTTTTATCAGTACACAAACAGAAATATAAAAATGACAATTTGTGGTTTTAGGGGGAGTTACATGGAGGAACTGTGCTGAGTGCAGTGACTGTGCGCAACTTCCTGTAGTCTTGTCGTCACAGAGAGGTTTCCAGATTTCGTACCATCATGCCTTTACACAGACATACTAAAACCTGCAGTCAACGACTGTATATATCCATAGCCGCTGCATTAAGTGCATATAACAGTGTTTTACGTTTCTCTTTGTGTAAGAGGTTGAACAAACGAGACACAACTTGTTATTTAATGAGTTTAAGAGGCTCCAGAACCAGGCTAGCTGTTTCCCCCTGCATCCAGTCTTTATGCTAAGCTAGGCTAACCACATCCTTAAATCATGTTTAATGAAAACTCTTAGTGGTAAGATAAAACAGTTAAACAGATAAACAGACGCTCGACGTTTTGGCACCCCACACAACAGCAGAGGATTTCAGTCAATTTACACATTTTTGTAGCTAATTTGTGTGTTTTACCTCTTACTCTATCACTTATTGCATATTATCTAAACACAATGTGAGCACAGATAAAGATAATTAAAATAGTGATCACAATAATTTACCATATAAAGTCATAACTGACAAGCACTGATAAAACCCCTCTCTGTCCTCTGCATTCAGCTGTGAATTGAGTTACCAGCCAGTCCGACTGCTGCTGTTACTTTTTAATTTGGACTCTCAGGTTCTCTCTGCTCTCAGCCTAATGAACTGTGTTTGATAAAGAACTGTTGTGTGCTCTGCTGATTTCTGAGGTAAATGTTTACCAACGTCAGTTGTTCAACACGGCTCATGCACTCTGAATGTAGAGAAGCAATTCGCTCTCTGATTTAAAGTCCATCAGCATTAATGAGCAGGCAAGTGCATCCGAGCAAGAGCAAAGCTGTCAACACTTCAGTCCCATAGAGAGCTGGGAGAAAGGGTCCAGGGAGGTTAGTGGCGGTCTGTGCTGTCCCCAGGTCCAGTCGCAGCTTTAATAACCACAACCAGTGCAGGAAAGTCAGCAGAGAACTACATAAAAGTTGTACAGGCTGAAGTGGGCCATTATAAAAGCCCCAGGGCCATGCCTGATGTGGCAATGTCCCCTTAGGACAGAGAGCCATGAGAGCGCTCAGCTGATGCATGTGGAGAACCCTTCAGGTCCAGGTGAGTAATTATTCTGAGGTGGCTGAGTCTCTGTGGGAGCGCAGGATCGGAGACAGCGCAGAGCTGAAAAGTGCTCGGCCCGAATTCCAGAAGTAAATGTCCCATTTATTTTCTCTGAGCACATTTCAGAAAATGCCTTTGCAAACAGTTTTAAGCTTTGAACTGAAGCAGCTAGCTTCGAGATAAATTATGACCTTCCAACAACTGGTTCAGAGGGGAAAAAAATCAACAAAAAGGAACAAAACTGTGTGTGTAATATCTTTTGAGGGAATGAGCAACACTGGTAATGTCACCAGTACCATTTCAGTCTAAACTGGTTTGTCACAGGTAAGGCTGACCATTTCATTATTTTTTTCATTTCATTTCACACATCCACGCCCACAAGTTGGGCGGTGCTTTGCTGGAATGACATGAGGTCACCGCACTCCATCTACCAATAAGGATGATAAAGGTAATATTGGTCCCGCCCTAACAAGTGCAACAAAGCTACCAGGAAAGTCAGGGAGATGTCAATCAACCACAGTCTGTACACAATACGCACAATCCAGAGAAGTGCTCTAATCAGCCAAAATCATTCAAATCACCTGTGTTGTTTACATTGAGTGTAAGCGGCCTTTGCAGGTTATAGCATTTATCCACCTTATGAGAGCACCATGATACTTTGCTTTTCTTAGAGCTATTTGTTAAATAAATGATGTGGGAACACATTCTGTCACACCTTAAACAGGATAATGTGATCATACCTCGGCCTTCTACTACCAGGGGATGGGAGGACCACCTGAAGAAGTGGCCTAGCAGGAACAAACTAAGTTAGCTTAGCATTGACTAAAATCTATGAGAGCTCAGGGATAAGTTGCACTGTTTGCACCAACAATCAAGCTAAACTACATTTGTGGCTTAAGCAAGATTGTGTCAAACACAAACAGAGATAAACCTTTTTGTTAAAGAGTAAGGTCCTTTTTGTTTAATCAGAAACACCATCGTCTTCCTGAAACTCAACGTCTCGCAAGATTTCAGAGCGAGACTTCTGTTTCTAGTTAAATAAAAAGAATTTTACTCTTTAACAAATGGTCTGTCTCTGTAGGGATCCTTTCCATAATGTTGTCAGACACTTCGAATAACAGTCTGAGCCTGTCAGTGGCAAAAACAAGCACTTTTAATGGACAGACTTTGTCGGGCACAGTTGCCCCAAAGGATTGCGTTGAAGCCATTGCAGCCCGTTCACGGATGCCAGCTGAGGAGATCTACTGGACCAATTCCAAAACTTTTGGTACCTATTTGGCAACTACAAAACAAAACAAAATGGGCCCAGGTTTAAAAATTACAGAATTACCCTTTAACGTTGGTTTCCTTTTAACTATGATAATAGTAATCTTTCCTTATCCTTAACCATGTCCTTTTAGTTGACTAATCTTATTATGTTTAATATTATAAAATTCTGTGCCTTTATTTTTTCTGCCAATTTTGGACGATCTCTGACTGGAGCTCATTTTATGATCGGACATTAAAGCGACTATTATTGCTACAGAGCTTCATACAGAGAGTTTCAGCTCATTGTTTAGCTGTCCGGCACACAACTTTACTGTTTTGATTCACTCTCACAACTCTTATAGCGCCGTTTTCTGCCTGCAACAGGCAGGTCTAAAACCCAGTGTACACTACCTGCTCAGCACCAAACGGCAGACAGATACATTTAGCGACTAGCTGGTGAACATAGTGGAGCATTCAGCAGCTAAAGAGACAGATATTTCCTTCATTGGTAGAGACCAAAAACAGAGCTAAAAGAGAGTGAATATCAGTTTACATTCATCAGGTGGCCAGATACACAACTCTAATATTCTTCCCTTGCTAGTGACAAGGCCTCAGAATGGCAGTGTCGATTTGTCAGCCTGCTAGTGCACTTTGGTCTAGAGCAAGATATCTGGACACTAGTGACCAGTTTGCCTTAAAGTTTAGTATGGATATTCATGGTCCACAGAGGATGATTCCTATAGATTTTCTTGAGTCCCTGACCTTTGGTCTAGCACCAGTGCCACCATCAGGCCAAGACGTTTACTACTCATGATCTAACTGGCAGATTGTGGCAAATCACATCCATGCTTCCCAGAGGATGAACCCTCAAGGAACTTCTCATGGACATTTAGATGCCACGATGGTATAGGCGTTTCAATTATATGCAAATAAAATCATGTTGAGGATAGCAAAAGCATCAGCATGTTGTTAATTCTGCCCAATACTTTACTAATATTGTGGGGTACCAAGGGTCTCTTGGGGCTGCCTTGCCGGCTTTAGACGTTCAGTCTTATGTACTATCAGTATTAGTGATACTGTCTATTGTTCTCAAGAGTTTTTTGTCCAAATCCAAGAAAGGTCAAACTATGGTCATCTGACACCTATTGAGAACTAGACCATATATTATCACCTCCCTACATTCTGTACATTTCTACACAATTTTTCATTTCAGCCTTTGTAATAATCAGTGGCATTACAACCTTTTTCCCAGTAATAAACTCTTTTTGGTTTTCTCTTAGACTATCAAGATCCTAGCCTTTGTAGTGCAAATAAGCTACAGTGTGTGCACCCTGTGTCTATTTTTTTAGCCTGCTTTGGATTTTTTTGTGTAGCCACTTCAAGCTGAAAATATTTTGACTTTTCAGGAAAGGCTGCACTCTTGTTGTTAGGATGATGCTGTCATAGACATAAAAACCCACACGCAGCGCTCTTTTCACAGCATGAAAGCACTTCATCTCAGCAGTGCTTTTCACGCTGAAGAAAGAGGCCTGGTGGGCATTTGGCACAAAGTCTCTCACAACCTTTACAGTTACACAGTAAGACCTGACCATATGATGTATTTTGTATGTGTGTGCATGCAGCTTCATCTACTGAAATTTAATGAAATGACCATGGTGCCTTAAAATGGAATTCCCTGCTCCATGCATACACAGTGAGACTATCGTGTTTCCTCATGAACAATGTCAAGGCAAAGTGTAGGTGTTGGACAGGTTGAGACTAAGGGTATGCTCATATGCCAGTTTTATTTTTACAATAAACATACTGATAGTAACAACATTGCCAACAATTTCTATTGCCATCATTGTCTTGAAGTTTTTTTCAGATGGCACTACAACCAGTAAATGCAACTAATATGAACAACGATCCCTGTAAATATAATTCATACGTACAATATATTCTAAACTACCTAAATATACCATAACAGAATCATCAGATAAATAAACAGAAAAATACTTTTCGGCATATTGACAGGAGAAAAATATACTCAGCACAGAGGTAAAACATACTGTATAACGCATATTATTCATTACTATTCATTAACTGAAAATGATGTGAGTCATATTCTATGGCCATTACAGTCACCAGATCGCAACCAGGCAGCCCCCCTGGGGCAGTCAATATTTGCCCTGGGGGCATCCAGGTACAGCCCACCCATTAGCAAGGCAAAAATATTACAGAGTCTAATATGTTGCCTGCATATATTTCTATGTCTTGTCCCAGCCACACTAATACACATAAAACATCAATCAATATCCTTGCCAGGCAAGCTGCCAAAAGCAGGCATAAGGGTGGCTGCCAAGTGAAAAAAGAAAAGATCAGACTGCACTGAAAGCACAATTACACAGCAGCTCATGTTCTGAGGAACACACTAATAACTAAATCATACTCTGACTGCTGCACTCTTGACTTCTGACAGCAACCGCTGCCAGGGTCTCCATGTGGGAAGTTGTCATCAGAGGACAAATAATGAAAACAGAGGAGGTGGGTTCAGCAGACTGAGTAATGATGTTGTGGGCTGGATTCCCTGACAGAGGAGACTGATAGGTAGTGTTCTGCAGATCCTTGTCACAGTTCACCAGCTTCCCATGGTGCTGAAGAAAACATTTTAATTGGCCAAAATCAGCATGGGAGTTCCTGTTCACATTGTGGTAATCTGCAGGACCTTTGATTTTGCTGTGCTGTGAGGTCTGATGAATAGCGCTGCTCTGTCAGTTTGTTTTCTCCAACACTTTGATCCAGAGCAAGAAATCTAAACAACTACCAGCCAAAATGCTCTAAAATTTAGTAGGGCTATTCATGGTCTCCTGATGATGACTCCTAAGTTTTGGTGACCTTTCCTCTAGCTCTAGGGTCAGATCAAAATTTCCTTTTGACAAACATGTTACATATATATCATGTATTACTACTTACACACGTCGGGCCCACATTGTTAAAAACATACAAGAAATCAGTGAATACAAAAGCTCTATAAGGCATGAAGATCCAAACTACTTCAAGTGTGCTGTGTATCACTTCCCTTAAGATCCAAGACCAAAGCCATAGAGAAAGGCCTTTCCCAGTTTGGTGTGGAAGAACTTGACTGGCCTGAAAGCCAGCATGTTCACTCTCAATGGGCTTTGGAATGAGATGTTCAACAATGACATATGGGTGTAATGTTCAGGTGTCCACATACATTTGGCCATGTGGTGTATATAATGACATGTGCCCCCACTAATTTAATGATAATTCATCCTCATAGAAAAAAAAAAAACTATTCCCAGTGCGCAAATCAAATCAAACAGACATGTATTTTGTTTGGGGTTAGTTTGGGTTACAGTAAATTATTAAAGTTGTGACACACTAACTAAGGGCCTGTGTCCACATAACGTTTTTTTCTGACGTATTTTTCTGGGGAGCGCTAGGACGAAGCGCTTGTGCAGTGTGGCAAATGGGCTTTTCTGTCTCTGTCTGACATATCATACAGCTCAGGACAGACAGACAGGCCAGAACAAGTTTCTCCTCCATTTGGTTACCAGGGTGACGAGCCCCATCTAATATTTGATTGGGTGTCTGAAAAAAAGTGCTAGTGACAATGCCAGCGCCAGATTTTCAACTAGAAGCGCTCGGAGTAGCTGCATAAAAAAGGCAAAGCGCTCTGAAAACAGACGCTGGGTGCAGCGCTTTTTCTCTAGGTTGCCGCGTGCACTCACTTCTCATTGGGAACAATTGAAAAATGATGCTGGCGCTCAGAAAAAACCATTATGAGGACATAGGCCCTTATGAAAACTATATACAAATGAATCTTCTTTCTAAAAAATGATTAAAGCAACACAGTGCTCAAAAAAGTGTTCACCATAAAGTCTGTCCAGGTCAAGGAAATCTCACCTGGTTTCTTGAGCTGGATCTTCTGTCCTTGTCAAGATGGAGTGGCTGTAAAGATTGCAGCCGTACTTCACAGTTGAAGTGAAACAGTTGGGTAGTTTCAGAGTTGTAGTACTTTCTGATACAGTTGTTGTTGTAGTTACTGAAGTTGAATTCGTAGTTGTGTTTTTGAAAGAGTAGAATTAATAGTTGGGTTTGTTCACCAGAGACAGAGAGACAGTACTCAGCTGAGGTGGTTAAATGTAAATGGAGTTTTTATACAGGAGCAGGATCCAACCAACATGTTCATTATGATGTCAGTGTTCTACAATGATGGTGATAATGGAGCATTCTCACCGCGTGTTCTATAGCTTCTCACAATTCTAACAAAACTCTTGACTACCATTTGAGTTTTTGTTTAAAACCACAAGAGTGTCTGTCTTTTTATTGGTCACAGGGAGTGAACAGACTTTTGACAGGAGACAGTTTGTTTTCCACCCCAATCAGTATATAATGGCAGAATGTACACATATAACATTTTATTCATGGTTCACACAGGATGATTCTTGATATTTTAGTAGCACCTAGAGGTCTTCGTGGGTCCACTCGTTTCTAAGACAACAGGAGCCGTCCCGTGACCTGAGTTGGACTGAGACCAATTTATACTAAGCCTAATCGAGTCGGCTAGGGTCTCAGGTCTATGTGTCAGTGTCAATGTGTGGATCTGAGCATACGCATCAGCTCTGAGCATGTGGTACATCACAATATTTTAGTGATATCAGTTTCTTTATAAAAAATATGCCAATAACTTTTAGGAATTTGATTCACACATATTAAATTTATTATAAAACTGTATCTAACCACCCAGTTGACTACAGAATGTTTTTATGTTGGTGCAGGGGGTTAAAATAGGACTTTTATCGCTAACTCGGACTTTGAAGCATATAAATAAATTATTTTTAAACCAGTTTCTATGCCTTTACATTTGGTCTTTGGACATTATGATTATATTCCACTGCTTGTGAATTGATAACTCATCATGCTGCTGCCAGTGTTGCTGCTCTCTCTCAATTAGCATCTATCTGGGTTGTCTGCATTTTGGATCAGGTCCAATTATCCTCAGATTTATTTGGATCAGGTTTGATGGTGGTCAGGTATGCTTCTGTCTCTAATTCATGCACTTGTGCAGACCTCTTTTAACAACCACACATTTGCTTTACTCTCACCATCAGGAATTTGACCTTCCTCTAGAACCACTCTCAGAACATTTTATGTTTATTATTTAACATTTCATCTCCACCACTAGGAAGGCTTTGAGAACGACTAACTCATCAGTATGTCATTTGTTGAATACTTCAATACTGTAGAACAGTAGTTTGCAAGTTGGGTGTTGGGACAATGTCACAACACAAGACAGAGAGGTTACAAGTTGGCCTTCCTCTGCTAGAGAAAATTAGATGTAGTTTTACGTCTTCCGACTTCTAAAAGCATTCAAACAAAAGGAAGGAATAATCACCTTTTGTACAAAACTGTTCACAACTTTCAGACTTATGCAACCTATGTGGAGGAGCCCCAAGTACACTGTTTTAATAAGTGTTGCTAGACAAATTGGTTAGCTACCACAGATGAAGTTCGTGTGCAGACTGACAATAGCAATGCAAACATTGCGTTTGCAGAGCATCGTCATCGTCGCACATCCGGCATCACAGTTCATTAGCCAATCAAATATGTGCAAGACTTCATTATTTTGTAATGTGTTACTACTGTACCTCACAATTGTTGAGACAGAGGATACAAAGATCTCTTAAGAGTTGTAAAATCCTGTGTCACCATATTATATACAGCTGTGCAGAGTTTTGGTTTCTGACAAGCCTTTTGGAGCTATGATTCAAACTGAACTTCCTGGATCATATTTCATCTTACCAGTCCCTGTATCAACACACTAACACAACACACCCCTTAATGTTTTGTTAGCGCAGTGTGATATTTGGTCTGAAAGCCTGCTAAGTCTTGTCTAGCCATCAATGCTCCTGCTAAATACCCAGGTCTTTTATAATCTAACTAATCCAACATGATGAGGAACACAGAATCCTCATCTTATATTTGGTCAGTTAATCATTAATCCCTTCCTCTTTTACTCGTAACGCAGAATCAGGTTTTGAGTTTGATCAGCAGGTCTCCCTGTGTTTTCACCTGACACAAACAGAGTGTGTGCATGGCAAGAAGTGGAGGGGTGGGGTGGGGATTGATTGTTTCCTGTAAACTGGGCTAGGTACCATGACGTTCATGGGCTCAGCTCATAGATTATATACTGCAAAGTTACAGCATAAGCCTGCTCTGACTGTCTCTGCAGTAGTGTGTGTGTGTGTGCACAGTGGTATGCATAATATCTCGTTGTGTGTGTGTGTGCACGTGGGCATAACACGCAGGTGTACAGCAGTTAAAAATACCCTGTTTCATTAAAACTATTTTTAGTGGACATATAGAGTAATGTTGTGTGCATGTAGTGTACTGCAATGTATATTGTGTGTGTGAGAGCGCATTAACATGGGGCCATGTGTGCAAACCACTGAAACCAAGGAGGTCACTGGGAATAGCATCAGCATTGCATGCTTATTTAATTATGTGTTACAATGATGTCAGTTATGTCAATTCTGTCAGTGATGCCATGGCTGAAGGATGCTTTTATTTATTTATAAGACACTTATTTTCAGCTGTGGAGAGGACACAATGGGGTCAGACAATGTTTGGCTCTAAAAACAAAATACAATTTTGTCATTTGTATATACAGTATACAAATGCTGTTTTTATGGATATCATATAGAGCAGGGGTTCTCAACCTTTTGTAACTCAAGGCCCACTTCTGATTGTTAAAACATTTCCGAGAACCACCTTCCCAAATAAAATTTTTAAAAAAAACCAAGAAAACCCCATAACATCCGGGGTGTTTTGTATTTAAGTGTCTCTGGAGCTTCGATGGTTTCAGTGCCTCATTTGACAGGATTTCACCACATTCAACACACTGTGCTGTCTTTATGATTCCAAATTGAATGTATTCAGGGTCATATTTGTTACGATGTGTTGTAGAAAGCAGCAGGAAAAGGACCCAATCGCAGACAGCTGAGGAGGCTCAAACAGTTTAAAACATTTATTGTTGGCTTACTTGCAGGTACGCAAGTCCAGATTCAGGAAATCACAAAAGCGAAGAAATACATCCTAACACAGGACCAAGCGAATCTCACACAGGAGGCCAGAACACATCCGACACAAGACAATGAACCGACATGGAAGTAAGGACAGGGACTGGTATAAATAAGAGACTAACGAGGGAATCGGGCAGGTAAGTAATGGGGAACAGGTGTAGGCAATCATGGACAGAGACACGAGGGCAGGCACACACTGGAAACATGAGACAAGACTTCAAAATAAAACAGGAACCAGACAACCTAACGGGACCATGACAATATTTTCCTTTTTCATTTAAAAAACAATCAATTTTGTGTCACTGCATCCGAACGCTACGTTAGGGAACGTTAGCTAGCTAACAGTGGCAAAACACGTTTGTCTCAACCTGATGATGTGTGGTGATTGGCTGGTGATATTCAAATGTAACTGGTCATTGAAATTATGCATTTTAAGTTTTTCATTTATGTGAATTCTTGAGCACATTTGGATATAAAAATAACTAGCTTTGTAAATTACCAAAAAAAAATAAAAATTATTTCAATCTCACCATTTGACAGTACCACTGCCTCCGCGGCCCACTACATGCCGCTCCGAGGCCCACCATTGGGCCCTGGCCCACTGCTTGAGAATGACTGATATAGAGTATACTATAGTATATAGAGTACTTTGGATAGAAATGTATATCAATCCAACAAATAACACATGCACTGAATTAAAAAAGTGCTGCAAAGTGAGAAAACAGAACTAAATATAGAAATGCTGCAAGTCACACATCAGTAATAAAAATATAATTTATAGTTATAATATAAATAATAATATAGCATTCTGAAAGAGGCCATTCTGCATAATGAGCCCATTCACTTTTGATACAGTACAGTAAGTACACTTTGCTGCTAATACCTCTCTACTCTTAGTTATGTAACCTTTTAAGTGCAGGACTTGTACTTGTAATTGAGTATTTTTACAGTGGGGTGTTACAACTTGTACTTAATGAATTGATGTAAGTACTTCCTCCATCGTCTGTTCTCTGCATCTAAAACATAGCTGCAGCTGCAGTTGACAGCTTTTTCACTAGAGAGACAATTTGCAGGTGTAATGTTTTTTATATCCTGTTTATGTGGCTGTGTGATGATTAGAGTGTATTGTTATTATTATTATTATTAACTAGATACTCATTTTATATGAGAAAAGTCTTTAAAGATTTGAACATTGATTGCAAGTTTTATTTATAGATTTATGAAGCTCAATGTGACAGTAAAGATGGTTTTCTATTTAAAATATTAGCATTGTAAAACTATGCCATAATAATGTATAACTGTAATCTCAACTGGGCAAAATAATCATTACTATCATTTTAGCTGTATCTTGTGGCCCTCTCTCAATGTCACTATATCCCCAGCAGTGTGTGTCATCTAACACTAATGGGGGGCGACCTGGTCTACGGACCTGGTCCACAGATAATAATTCCTGGCACCATGAAATGATTTCTGCCCGTCCAATAAAGAACAGCCATGGAGACACATTCCTCTTTCATACCTACTCGTGTACCGTGAGGCTCATCAGTGCAGCCACCGATCCTATTAGTCCAACCTTTAATCTAAATGGAATCGCTCTCCTGTGTGCAGTCCAAGACTTTGCCCCTGAGGTGTTAGGAGCAGTGACTTCACCAGTGTTATAGTATCGCTCATTAATTACTCTCTCTTTTGACTGCAGTGCGATGTGTGTAGCTCTGCATCTGTTGGAACCTGACACAAACACACTATTAATGCCAATGACTTTCCTCAGATTACTACAGCTCTGCCTTTTACTGCTGGCAAAGTGTAATAGAAAATACCTAGCTTCAAGAAGTCCTATTTGTTCTGCTCACCCCCAAGGTGCTTCGCTGCCTGACTGGAGTTTAATGAGGTCCTCGTCCCTGAGACTGTGCATGCCATTGGCTCCTCACAAGGTGATCCTGCTCCAGAGGTCAGTGTGTTATGACCGTCTGCCCTTTAAGGAGGTCTACAGAAACATTAAAGAGGTGGACTTTTCACAGAAGCTTCAGAATGACTGAAAACTAAAAGAGCAACAGATTAAACATTTCAAGGAAAACAAGAAGTTGTGTTTTTTTAGTCAGTTCAAGGTTTAAGGTAAATTCTAATGATGCCCAATCTTTTTGAGTATGTCATATTTTCACACTGAAAAACCCCCAAACACAATTAAGTGTGGAGCCAAAGAAGTTTTTTTTAAAAAAATTTTTAAAACAGCTAAATGAATGGCAGACTCCTTTGTTAAAGTGACACAGAAACAGGTCCACATGTTCCCAGATCAAGGAAATTGAAACTGAGCAAGAGGCCGGACAAGAGTAAATCTCCGACTGGCTTTTTGTCGTTGGTGAGAGCTTTGCAAAAATAAAAACAATGCAGGAGCTAACTCTACAGGTGTCTGAGTTTCAGTAATTATCCATACACCTCTACACCATCAGTGAACACATCAATCAAAAGAACTTCCTTGGAGCAACATCAGCTGCCAAGTTTGATTATTCAGACTGAGCCAATACACAACATGATGACATCAGTTAGCTAAACTTGCTATATTAATGGCATCATATTGCTTACCATTACCTCTATATTAAGCTACAACCTGCTCTATTTGGCTACTTGAGATTAGAGTAGGTGGAAAGCAGCATCCTGTAGTGTATGGTACAGAGCCCATTTCACCAAGTTTATATCCAAGCTGCAACACAAGATCATTTTGTGTTTCTTGCTCATTTTGACACATTTCACTATTCAAAGCAAACTCCATACTCTGACTTGCTTATGTGAGCATTTGAAAGCCCTGTATGACACACACATTTATCTGTAGTCACAATCATTTGAGAAATGTGAAGATGCCACCATATATGATCTGCGTGTAAACAGGGCTCGCAAATCACTTTTGTGAAACGGTTCCCAGGTCGGTGGTAGGATCGGATGTTGGTTGTACCCTCCACCCATTCAAAGTACAGCATCAGGTGGCAGATGGAGTGGTGACTACTCACAGAAAGTACCTCAAAAGTCTGGATATTTAAGCTATTTCCTCAGCTTCAATTTTGACCGTTCTTTTTTAATGCAAAACCTGAATAACTTTAATTTAACTTTAAGAGACTATAAACCATGACAGCAGTCAGAAGCTAAGATGTCTGGCTCTATATTAGAGCTGCTTAAATGCTGGTAAAGTCCTACAAAACTGAAAATAAGTCTGAAGAGTCTTCATATACTTCCAACCCATTTGCCCAAGAGAACTCTGAAATTGGATGACTTTGCAGAAAACCACACATGGCAACTGGAGGTGTTCAGTATGTGGACGCATAAATCTTCAAGCTAAACTATCTATGCTCATTGCTTATTGACAGCTGGTGAAATCTACAGAAACATTCATGACGTGATAACTCTGTATCAAAGAGGTGGCTGCTCCACTATTGTGCTTGACCATTGGATACAATATGAAGAATTATCCAATATGAATGTAATTCCTGGGGAGACAAGGCAAGGCAAGGCAAGGCAGCTTTATTTATATAGCACATTTCAAACACAGAGGCAATTCAAAGTGCTTTACATGGGCAAAGAAAAACATTACAAGAAATAAAATCAGATTAAGAAAAAATAAAATGAAAGATACATAAAATGAAATAAAATACATCAAATCAAATCAAATACAGTTCCAGTGCAGCAAAAAGATGCAGTGGCCAATGCAACAAAGGAAATAAAATTGCATTAAAGAAATCAGTTTTTAGACTCATGGGTTAATAATATTCTCTATTTTATCAGTTCTTTGTGATTTTTCTTATGTTACCAATTCTTAAATTTTAAGATTTTTGCAGTGGAATATGAGTAAGGACCGTCCTGTAACTGCACACGTCTTTGAGGCTACCTCACACGTTTGAATT
>LKNJ01004641.1:0-29902 GCA_002120245.1 Maccullochella peelii | reverse complement strand
CTTCGTGCTAAATCGTGCGTTTTAAATGTTTGAAAGTTGCTGTATGAATAAACTTGCCTTGGGTGGTTCGGTGCAGCTGTAAGGACTCACACTGTGACTATATCCAATCATTTTATTGACATAAAAGCTCTTTATTTCTGCTGTAAAATTGTTATAAATGTTTTTAACATACATTTTTAAACATAGTCGCAGCCATTAACTGAAGTTATGTTAGTGTCAACCTTGTGAGGTGCTTACATTATAACTCGGGACCAAACAGAGCACATGTAGGTGAAAGCATGAAACATGAAGGCCAGCCAGCTAGCTTTGACACTTTTCTGCACCAATAAAAAGCAGCACATTCACATTACATGACAGCTCGGTTTGTGTGTATGCTGCAGAAAGAGATACTATTCTTCCACCTTTCCCATTAAAAGCTCTAATAGTGTTTGAGCAGCCAGGTCGGCGCAGGTATTCCCGACAGGACAAAGTAGTTCCACCACCAGGGCTTCTCTGCCCTCTCCTCGCGGTTCTGGCTCAAATCAGCCATCAGGGTGTAGCGCTCGTACTGATTATAAGGGTCAAAGCGGTCATAGGTGCCCATAGACGCGATGGTGTCATCCTCCTCTTCCATGTCAGGCTCTACAGAAGCTTTCTGCAGCACAAAGTCCACCCGGCCGGCTGTGGGCATGCGAGGAGGCAGGTGGACTTTCTTCATGCTTCTGGTGTAGCCCGGGGCCGAGGCAGACACGATGTGGATGCCAGGGGTGAGGAGGCGCCAGTAGTCTCCGTTTTCAGCTGGGCAGGGAGAAGGAGGCTGAGCGTTTGGACTTATAACATTACATGCTTATATCTGCAGATCAGTTTACTCATCACGGGGGAAAGCCTGTGTTACAAACTGGGGGCGTGGAATTTGAAAGACACGGGCGTGTACTGTACCAGGCAGGGAGGGACATATAGGATGGATGGTAGAGATGGGAAAGATGTCACTGGACAACTCAAGACAGCTGTATAATTACAGAGTTGGTCATGTGAGGGTTAAAAATACTGTGAATTAACTATATAACACTCATTAAATGTGGGTTTAACAACCTTAAATGAAAGACCACGAATTTGTTTTGTTTTCAGGCACTTCTAGTCGGATATAGCAAAAGCTTTCCTAGTTGTTTTGATTTTGACATGAATGCTATTCATAAACTGGTCATTTCTCCTACAGTATTACAGGAGATGTACAGTAGGATGCAGTGTTTTTGGCTGACCCATATTGGAGTAATAGTCAGGGTATCTCCACATTTGTTGCATCGATTTTGACCATTTTTTTAATATTCTATCTCTTGCAAATCTAATGATGCTGCAGAACAAAATATGTCATGCTGGCCATAAGAACTTGAAAAGTGGACTAGGAAACAAAACTAATGTCATAGCTTTGGCTAATCTAACAGAATGAACAACAAGAATTCATCTGTGAAAAATGGTGCATCTTGTTTGTAGCCGATTTTTATTACCTGTGGTGACATCATGGCGTATTCCTCTGACCGATATCCGCACACCTTTGATTGCATTTCCCTCCTCGTCTTGTACAGTGCCTTTGATGCCTCGATGGGCCTGAGGAACAGCACAAGACAAATCGCTTACATAGAATCATTTCAAACAAAAAAAAACAAAACAGCAAAACATAAGCCTGATCATGTCCTTACTGCTTCCATAAACGTGATTAAAGCCTCGTGGTTTTCACTCCAGGCGATAAACAATTCCTCTTCAGGGGGGAATTTATCACAACCCAGCTCCACGGTTACCTCAAAACAGTTGGTGTGAAGATAGTTAAAGTCTTGCATGCCTGAACGGAGACAAAAAAGAAAACCGCTTTACCCAGAAATCTGCGAGAAACTGTGCTGATCTTTCCCCTGCACCTCTCAGGGGTTCCTCCTCACTGCTTCTGGTCTTACAGCGACCTCTAGTGGCTCCACCTAACATTTCATTTTGTATTTCAGAGTCAGAAATCTCTTACTGAGGAATAAATGTTCATTTTTTGAACTCACCGCCTGCTAAGCTGGACCACTGTGCTCCATTAATGATTCCTTTCTGACTGTTAGTTCGAGACGATCCACACCGGGCATTTTCATTGGACATTCTTTCATGGGCATTTGCATATGTTCTTGCGAGAAGCTTGAAAACCTGCAGAATAAAAACCTGAGGGTTATTTTTTCTCTTCTTTAAGTTCATTACAGACGAGAAGATACACATTAATTCACATTAAGTTCTGAAATATGTCCAAAAACTGAGCACACAGGGGAAAATAAATATGACTGTACATTTCCTAATTTGTTAGGTTAGTTCTATAGGTAATAATACATATAATATATCCACTTTCATGCTATTTTTAGCTACTGTTTTCAGCTATTATTCATTAAGATTATCAAGGCAAAGTTATGTCATCTTTTTCTTCTTTTATTTTGTGGATTCAATGCACTTTTGACTGCTGAGGAGAGACACTTAGATCCGTATTTTTCTATTCTAGAGGTGATGTGTTTCACCTGATCGTCCGGTGTTGGGGAGAACATGTTGCGCTCCAGCGGGTGTTTGGACAGGTCGTAGGGGTACGACACCACCAGGTCCCCGCCATGGAAGTTAGCGGAGAGCACAAACGGGATGGAGCGGATCCATTTCATGACAGCGTAAGTCTCTGGTGCAACCTGTATTGTGGCATTAAGACTTATTCGGACCAAGAAATGAAACAAGTTTATTCAATTTCAACTGGTAGAGAGGTTTAGAGCCTAATCACCCATTAGGCGATAAAATATCATTCACTGACATGACATATATGGATAAGGTTTCATACTGTACCTTACCAAACCAGTAATAGTCTGGGATTGGGAGGTGGTCGGTGCGGTAGCCTTTTTGTCTGCGTCGGCTGTAAACAATGGACGTCAGATCAGGGAAGTTTCTGTTCAGGTCGATGTTCTGAGCATTGTTTCGGCCGATGTTCCAAGAATCATATCTTTGACCCTGTGCAATTCACAAATTTGACAAATATTATTCGTTTAAGTATTATTCATCTAATTTTTACAGTTTGATGCAGACAGTGACTGCAGGAAATTTCCAGTTGACTGAAACAACGTATAAGACTCAGCACACTGTCTCGCTTACTGCTGCTATATTTATTCACGACATTTCAGTACACAACAATCATCTGATATGTTTCTTTCAATTTATGGATTGTTTAGTCTATTAACTCTGAGAAAATAGTGCTCACCACGAGATCCAAGGCCCCAAGGTGACGTCTTAAAATTGCTTTTTTGTCCAACCAGCAGTCCAAAACCAAAAAATATTAAATTTACCTCACATTTAAGAAGCTGGACAAAGCAAATATTTGGCTTTTTTGCTTTGATTCTCAAAACTCTCAACTGACCTGCTCCTCATCATCACCGTAGTTACTGTCCTGCACTCCAGAAACAGCCACCTCGTATCCGTCAGGGTTCATGGAGGGCAGAATGTGGATGCGGGTGGTGTTGATGAGGGTCTGGATGCGCTCGTTCCCCAGCAGATACTCTGAGCACAGGTACTGAGCCAAGTAGATCAGCAGCTGGCGGCCCAGGACTTCGTTTCCATGCATGTTGCCGACGTACTTTATCTCTGGCTCGACTACAGAGGGTCACATTTACAGTGATTGGTCTAACTTCCTTGATAAAGAAAAAGGATGCAGACTATCTACACAGACTTTGACGAGCTTTACTCACGCAGTTCATGTTCGCCGGGGTTGTTTGAGAACTCGATCACGAGCAGCTCCCTGCCTTCCATGCTGCGGCCAATGCTGTAGGTTCTCGCTACGTCGGAGCATTGTTCCTCAGTCTTCTTCAAGATACTGATCATCTGAGCGTTGGAGTGGTAGGTGAACTGCATGGTGGTGGCGGGATCCTCAGGAGGAAGGGCTTCCATGCTGTCACCTGCCTCTACATCCTGCTCCGCTGTAAAGAAAACATAGCATGTCTTATCAGTTTTGGCTCCTTTTAGCGCTAACAGTCAGTGACTGGCCACATTTTACATCTGTCAAATCAAAGTGCTGTCTCCATCCTTGTAGGGCTGCCAGCCTATAAATAGGATGTTTGAAGAGTCTGGTATGTACAGCAGAAACCAAAAACAGAGCATGGAAGGTCGATATAACACCAAATGCCTAATGAGCAGAACATGCTCATTTCAGCTGACACATTACACTGGTACACCGGATGATGTCTTACCCTTATTTTTGTATTCACACTTAGCAGAAACCGATAATAGCTTCAAGCCCACATGGAACACATTAAACCTTCGTGCTGCCAGATTCAAATGACCTAGAAGCCTGTATCTGTCAAAACTCTCAGTATTGGTTTAAATGCATGAATATCTAAAAGCGTAAAACTGTTCAATCTTCATCTTTAACAAGAGCTTGCGTGTGCAACTGATCCATTCCTATTTAGCAGGATTTACTCTGTATGCCCTAATGTATGGAGGCAGCAACCATACCCCTCATCTTCTAAGTAACATTGAATCTAACAGGTAACGGCTACTTGGGGGCAGCGGAATAAGCTGTAAATACAACACTGAAATAGATTGCTAACACAAAAAGATTTCACAAACAGTTGTCTTTTTACACATCAAGCAGAAACAGATAACATCAGCATTTATTTTAAGTTTTGTTTCTGATAAGCTGGTGGGAAATATCTGGCTCCAAGTTAGTGACCGGCTGTTGAACATATACAGCTAGTCGCTAACTTTGTCATTTGGTGCTGGGCAGGTAGCATACAATTGGTATGTCAGAGCTTTTTTGATGCTGCTGGAAATAAAGTTTATGAGAGCGGTGAGACCGAAACAAAACACTAAAGCTGTGGGCCATAAAACCACAACAATGAGCTTCAATATTTAGTTTTCCAGTTATTCAGTTTACTCTCAAGTAAGACAAAGAAAAGCAGCACACATTTCAGACACTACACGCTGAGAATTTGTGGCATTTTTGCTTGAAAAATGACTTAGACAATCGAAATAGTTGCTGATTATTAATCATTAATGGACCGACTGTTTCTAACAGCTTGATATTTAATGAAAGGCTGCTACACGGTGTGGCACCAGTATTTTAAAAAGCAGCTTCTGGCTACATTATTTACACATTACATGAACTCACCCCGCCCTGGTGTTACAGCCATGATGTGTCGTTATCTTTCCAAATGATAAAGTGAGGTGAAACATTGCACCTACTTTTCACTATTAATGCCTAATGTATAGCACCCCAAGTTATGTACATACTGTACAGTATTACTGTGTGAAGAGCTAAAAGGTCACATGGTACCAAAACAGGAACATCAGTTTGAAATTAATATGAATATGGGAATAATTACACCGGTCCAACCTGCTGCCAGACATCTGAACCAAATTCTGTGTGGCAGAAAACTTTTTCAGGACAATAAAAAGTGAGACACCTCTACAGTAGTACAGGTCAGGATAGCGTAGTTCATTTCATTGTTTGACTTTAAGACTTTATGACCATGTACTGGTAACTGCTAAAATGATATGACTAAATGCCGCCTGTTCATGCTCTCATATGGCTCACACATGATTTCTGTTGTGAGTGGCAGCAGAGTATCTTTTTTTTATCTTTAGAAACCTGTTTTTGAGAAGCATTTACAACAAGTTTTTAGAAAATACTGTCAGACAATGTGTGCCTTTCTGTGGTGCATTAAGGCGATGTTTATATGGAGAGGCTGCTAATGAAACTAGCCACAGGACCCAGTGTAAGTGAGAGTTTATGTGAGGGAATAAGCCGTTCCAGTTGGACTTTATTCTGAGCTGAGCCACATGAGCATGTGTGCGAACCAGATGCCTGCTGAAAAAGTGAAATATGCTCTATTGAAACACAAAGGATTATACTTGCATTTCTCTTGCAGATGAAAACAAAAATTTAGAATATTAACAAGGATATTATTAGTCGTAGCCAAAACTAAGGTCAGGTCAGGTCACCAAGGTCACACTACAGATGATATTGTACTTAGTTCTCACCTCTGAGGCCCTCCAGCGGGTCATAACATCCCTCTTGCTCACTGACAAAGAAGCGGTCACAGTCCAGGAAGTAAGGCCAAGCCATTCTTATCCCCTCGAAAGCGTGGATGCATCTTTTACGCACCGCCTCACAGGTGGCGCGACAGGGCTTCAGCACCTTCTCCTTCTCGCAGCGCGGAGCCAACACAGAGCAGCCCAGCATGCGGATTTCAGGGTTGCACTCTCCCCCCAGCAGAGACTCGGCCACGCTCATGAGGAGGTACTCGGCGCCTGCCTCGGCATCTTCACGGGTCTTGTGGCCAAGGATGTTTGGGAACATGGTCTGAGTGTAGGCCATGTCGTCGCAGTAAGACAGTAACACATCTGTGCATTTGACTGAGGTAAAAAAAAAAAAAAAAGAAAAGAAAGAAAGAAATTAAGCTTCAAATAGGTTAGAGACATTTTAAAACTAAATGATTACACAGATTGATCAGCAGAAACATGAAAAAGTGCAGAAACCACTATGGAACAGTTATTCACACCAACAGCCAACAATAATGTAACTTTATCAAACTTATTTCAAGGGATCGAGACTTAATCTTGAGCCTCATTGTGCTGTCTTCAATCATCCAGCTCCAAATATTTCTATTATCTCCGGAAATTAGAATTTGAATAATTCATAGCGCCATCGATCATCTAAAAATACACATGATGTGATGGTCTTATGGCTTTCGGGGCCAGATTCCATTAAGACTACGCCCAGTGATGACTTATGATCTCATCCTTTTTGTTGTTAAAAACACTCACTCAATTCAAATCCACTGTGATGCAACTGTACAAAAACTCGACCTGTCAGGGAGGTTTAGTTTAGAGCCTGATTTTTGGTGTGAAAATCGAATTGTTTTAGGCTCAAAAAGTCAAAGAAAAGCTACCATGTATGAGTTTAACAGTCCAGAAAGGCGATCAGCTGCTACAACATGAGCTGGATGAGAAACAGCTCACAGGACGCTGCTCTTCCTCCAGGCCCAGGGCTACTTACGTTTTTCTTCCACTGTTGGCTTGCACAGTCCTGCAAGACACATCAGTATGTCATTAGCTGACACTGTGGCAGACACTAGATGGCAGAGTGGTTTCTGTAAATGTGGCCTACAAAATACCCTGCTTGATCAACCTCTGGTCTTGCTTTGCCAGCTTTTAAAATGCCTGTCTGTCTACAAAGTGTCATTAAATCACTAAAGGTTACACTTTATTTTTTACAAGATTATAAATCTTAATCATAAAGTTATAAAGAATACTTTCATCTAGAATATTAATACCATTTGAAAAGCTATAACCCAACATCTCATCATATTCACAATCACTCTGTGACTTCAAGTTTCTAAAAGTTACATACAAGCCTTTTTCACAAGTTTTACTACATAAAAGTCAGCTTCTGCTTCTAGAAAACTCTGCACATGAAAAGGTGCCATGTCTAATTCAAGCAGCAGGTCCGGATGCACGCATGCATTCACACAAAGCTGAAAAACGTTACCCCGAAATCCTGGGTCGCACTGTCGAGGAGCACACGAAGGCAGGACCAACAACTGCAGCAGGATCAGCAGCATGATGCGCATTTTCCGCGGTTTATATTCCACTTTCGATGTGGCACCTCACACACGCAGCCAGAGAGTGTGTGAGGGTGTGTGTCAATTTCTCTGTAGAACTTCCCTCTCAACTTCCCTCAAAGCGACTTTATTACACGTATTACGGTCAACTATCAGGTTACAGAGGAATTGGCTCTGAGGTGAAGTAGGGACGTGGGTGAAAAACGTAGATTTTGTCAATATGGCGCTGATTTACGGAGATTTAAGTAAAAATGGATAGGGCAGCCTGCAGGCATATGTTGGTGCCCCCCCCCCCCCCGCCACTTTTGAGTTCAGTTGTTGACCTTTTGTTCCAGGGAAGGTGTCTGACTCTGAGTTAAAATGAATTGCAAGTGTAAGTGTCCCCGGAGATATATTCATTTAATATTCTCACCTTCTTTAATTGGGGTGTGCGCCTTCTTCAGTCACATGACATTGTTTGGCCAATAGCACACACCAGGTCCTTAATTGGCAGGTGAACAGTTGAGTCATTAAAGGTGCCTGTTGGGGTAACTCCATAAACATAAAAGACTAAATATTAGTTGTTTTTTTTATGAAAGACAGTTTTTTAGTGTTAAAATCAACTCTGGTGTAACTTGAAGGAATAATGATGCTAAAGCTAGCAGTGGCTATTTTATAAACTGGCTGCTAACTTACTTCAGCAGAATATTAAACCAGAGATGGAACTTGATTGTTTTTTAAGCTAATTTAAATTAATTTAAGTTTAACCTTAAACAGCTCCAAATGTATACAACATCCTTTTTTTCTCTCACCTTAATATTTTGGCTCCATACAGAATATTGTGAGAAGCATCATGCACTAATTGGGGCCTGCCTCAACTTCGCTGACAAAGGCTTTTTTGATGCTTAAGTCTGGTTTATTTTGGGTCGAGCGTTACCATTAAACTCCCTCTTAGAGCCAGAAAATCAACATTTAAGCAAAAGGGAGGAAGCTTGAGTGCAGCTGAGTGGATGGGTGCCGCAGCCATCCCCACTGGCTGTGACAGGCTAAGACACCTGGCAATCAAGCAATACACGAGCATTAAGCCTTAATATTCTCCTTAACAGAACAATGATTCTCAAAATGACTACCAAGTTAGTCATGAGATGGAGCAAAACCTTTTGATTGTCTCAAGGGGAGACTTAGTTTGCTTCAGGACTCAGACGCGGTGATTGCCACCTGACCTGATTCCATGTTCACACTCACAAAGAAAAATCCTGGACACTATTACACAGAACATTTAGTCACGGCTACCTACATTTTCAAAGTGAGCTTGTTTTACTCATCCAACTAATTATAGGGTCTTCTCTCCTTCAAGCTGATCTGAATTAGCATAATGGGAAGCATGATTATCCATCATGCAGACAGGCGCAGGACCCCTGGGTTGAAGACTGTACGTTGAGATCGAGCTCGGCCCTCCAGCTGTAATGAGTGGAGTGAGCTGAGGGTGGTGCGAGCGAGAGTAAAGTAGAAATACTACCTTATCCTTCAGCTAAATCAGGAATATGAATTAGATCATTAACATGGTGATTTATTATGCAGATTATTGCACGGCCCAGAAACTAAGTGAATGGACATGAAGCCTTCTGGGAGAGTTGACACCCTGCATAAAAATGATGATTCAAGATGTCAGGCTCCAACAGTCCTTAATTCTGTTTTTTTGTAATGCCTTTTTGTTATTGTAGTCTGCAGTACCTGCAGACTGGGTCATGTTCCTGAGGTAAACTATCTTTAAATTCTCCTTGAGCTTAATCATAAGATTATACTGAAACTAGAATCAGAAGAGTCAGATGGTCATATAGAAAATATAGTTTTATAGAGTCGAGTGACACTTTAAACTCACTCAGTTAACTCAGTCGTTGTCCTTTTAAACTGTGACACATATTTTGCTATGCATACATTTTTCATTTGAGCAGTTTTAATCACCAGTTCCTCCTTTATCACTTTCTGATGATTGGGGTTAATTATACGATGTGTTAATATAGCCACACCCAGGCTTCAGTACAACCTTGAGCTGCTTTTAGCATGAACTACTTGAATTCAGAGGTGCTGGTAGTTGAGTTAGCCACAAAAGAATGGAGATTCCTTCGCTTAATGCTGCAAATAATTACTGTTGCTCTATTTCCATGCATTAAATTAAGCCTGAGTCATTACTGAGTCAGAGTAAATCAGAATCATTAATTTGCAAAAATGATCTTTGACCCATCTCTTTAATTACACTTGGAAATAATGCTGCTGCAACAGAGATTGCTCAAGTGACACCACAGTCATTTTTATGCTGTATATCATCTGTGATATAATTAGCGCCACGAGGCAGATGGAAGCAAAACAATGGCAACAGCAACAGCAATGTGATGCAAAAAGAGGTGCGTAGCTGGTCGTGAACAAGGAACCAAAATAGTTTTATTTGAGAATAACAAATTATGTTTCCTTACCTGTATCCATCAATTTCAGATATTGAGTATAGCCTATACTTTGTCCATAATCCTCATCTATCATTTGAATAAAAGTCCTAGTATTTCCCATTTAGTGTCCAAGACTTTTAACTGTACTGCTTGAATTGAATTTACAAACTTACCAATTAAATCAAAGGGCATTATCTAGACTCAATGACATTACTGTGAAAACATTAATATTTTTAATAGCTTTATAACTGACAGCTTTTATTGCACAGATTCCACTAATAGCTAATCACACTGCCAAAGAACAGGAAGTGGCTCACAGGAGGAAAAATACATGGGCATTACATACACCTAAAGAAACAGATTTTTAATTATAAAGTAGCTATTCTGATTAAAGTATAGAACAGCTGGAAAAGTCATATATTCAAATCTGGCACAAACACAAAACAGTGTGTTTAAAGCACTTTGAAAGCATTCCTATGCTACATCACATTGCTCCTCCTTTATCTAGACAAAAAGTTGTTCCTGTACAGTGCAAAATATATAATAACATCATGTAAATATCCATAGAAACATTTTCTCCAGTTAACTGGCAAAACAAAGAACTGTTGTACAAATGCATTTCAGTCAAAAGTGGGCTAACTCTAGTACATTCAGTTACAAACTCACACTTTAAAGGATAAGTTGGGTGATATTCTATGCTTTTTTTATTGTCAACAAATCCCATGAAAAGTCCAAAACCAATAATTAATTGATCCTACTAACAAGTATTGTCTGTGTAGCCAGTGATCCCAATCAAATAAACTCTCAGTCACATCGTCCCTTCCTGCTGGATTTGTGGATACGCTGGTTTAATTCACAAGAGAGTTGGATTTAATTAAACACGCGTCAAAACTAAGATGCTTTGCAGACTAAGTGGCGTAGGAACTTGGAGCATGTTTGTCAAATGTCCAAAAACTATTAAAAACACATCAGTGGGCCACACTGTTGCACTGGGTGGCATGTTTCTTCATTACCATAAACCAGGGCACTGTAGTTTTATTTTCAAACTAACATACCCTGTACTGCTGCCATAAATACTCACCAGTGCACCAACTGTGCATTAACATGCCTCTGAAAATAGTCCCCAAAAGATGCACTTTTTTCTCCTGTTTGAGTAACATTTGTTAAAAACTACAGTGCCCAGCTGTTCTAGGAAATCACAAACCTTTTTTAAAAATGAAAGTATATATCCATGACCAGTGTTTTGAAGATTTACTCTTTGGGGAGTCTGGTCACCTAGTTTAGATGCGTGCCACACAGTGTAGTCCATGTCATACCCCTCTGTTGGGCGTGGGGAAGAGTAACACGTTGTTGATTTTGGTCTTTTCTTGGCACTTGTTGACAATAACAAAAATATAGCATATCACCAGCCTTATCATTTAACATCATGGTGTAAATGTTATTTGCCTTTGGCTCCTGTAACTATAGTAGCTCTGAGAGAATTAGACAAAGTGCATCAATATTCAGTGACATGACACTGCAAAGTAGTCTAACATGGTCAGTACAGAACATGGCAATAATGTGCAGCAGTGGAGTCTCCATGCCTACAGTAAGAGTACATCCATTCACTGAAGGTACATTGTCCAGAAGCAGGAACAACATAGTCTTTCCTTATTTTCACATCTTCACTCCCCGACCTATCGACCATCAGCTTCTAGCTCTGACCCTGTGTTTTGTGGCAGTACAAAGGTCACTGCATGTGGATTTGCCAAAATCATTAGAAAGTATATGTGTTTCTCAAAGTGAATAAAGGCCCCGTCTCCAGCAGTGTGTTCCTTCAGTTTGAGATTAATCTGAACCCATGACTTATTCGATGAAATTGATTTGTCTGATCTCTGTGGTTTTGTGTGTTTTGCCATCACTGATGAATCACAGATCCCTTGTTTACCAATGCTGAGGCCAATGTCTTCCACATCGTCCCCGTCGCTCCCTATCTGTCTTCCCCTTTGCCCGTTCATCCTCCTCCTCATTGCTGTCTTCTCGTTCTCCTCCACCCACTATCGTCCTTATTTTTGCTCTCTCTTCGCCCCCCCACCCACAATCTGTCCCCTCCATGTGCTCTCTTTTCCCTTCCTAACAATATCCTGTCCTCCTCTACTCATTATTTTCCTCCGCCCACCTTCTTCCAAGAGGAAACCTTTATTTTTGGCTTGTAGTGTGTATCTGTCATGTCTGCGCGTTTGCCATTAGCTGATCCTCTGAAGACAGTAGTCGTTCTCTGTGTCTAAAGAGCTGTTATGGCCAGACGAGGGGTACAGGTCGCGGCGAAGCAGTCTGTTGACGACAGTAACCAGGACTTTCTTGTACTGCTGACGTAGGAGGGAGTAGGCAAAGGGGTCAGACGCCGCCTTGCTATATGTCAGGCACTTACTGATGATTCCCCAGTGGCGGTTGATGTCCACGAAGGGTAGAAGCTCGGCCAACCTGAAGGGGCGGCAGCAGAAACATGACTAAACGAAGTACATTTTAGTCAAAGGTGCCATTCAGAGCTCTTTTGTTCTTCAGTTTTTAAACTGAACCTATAAAGCAAAATCCTTTATGCACCTTTAGCTTTTATCATTAAAAGAATTGTATGGAAGATTTAAAATGCCTACTTGAAAACAAATAAAACAAAGTAATTTTTTATGGATACATTATTATGTCATAATTAAATAAAAAACTTAAAAGGGCAGTTATTTAGCTTGTTGTCTCTAATAACTGAATGAATTGTGGGTTTTCAATGCCACATTAAAATCAAATCACAACAAAGTGAAGAGGTGTATTGCATTTCAGTGTTGTCCAACAGAGAAACCTGACAATATTAAATAAATAAAGCACTATCATTAGTTTTCACAAGGAGGTGCAGGGGAGCTTCTTCCAAAGAGTATACATAGCACATACATAAAAAGGAAAATATATATCTATGTTGTAATATATATGTTGCAGTTTTTTTATGTCAAGGGGAAGATCCATAGAAATGTTTAATTATGCTGCAGAGGGCTTTGCCTTTTGGCCCCCCTTCACACGCCAATCATTCACGTACAGTACCTTATGTTGAGCTAATTATGGTAACATTATGAGACAAAAATGTCATCGAAGCATAAGATCACCACAGAGAGCAAAGAATATTCCACTTTTACCATCAGTAAATGATACACAGATACATGAGTAGGAATTATCATAATTAGATGTTTTGGTTTGAACAGTCACTCATGGGTAGGCCTGGTCAGGAGGCTACTCCAATTTCTCAGGCACTTATCCCTTAATGTGTCTTCCCTCTTCCCTCCCATATGTGTACGCACCGCAAATGTCAAACTGATGGATCATCAGCACCACATCTGGCTGACAACAGGTTTTGTGGGCCCCTGAATCATTTCCTCTTTTCTCTGGGAGCCACTATTTGTTGTCTGTACTGTATCTATAGTCTAACACTGTATTGTGTGTGTTTCAGTGGAAGCAGCATGGCAAGCCACCTGTTTTGGCCGTCTCATTGTTCAAAGATATGATAACTGAAATTATCAGGTGAAAATGAGAGTGTGGTGTTAGCTATGGACAAACTGCAATGTGCATGTGCACTTCAGGTGTCAAATTGCCTCTAATCTGATCTAATGGTGTGACAGATCTGTATCATAACTGTCTGCAGAGGACAACAAATCTAATGAGTCTGGATGCAGAGATGATATTCAGGCTATGTTTTAACCTTATTAGGCTACTCACAAGGTAATTGCTCAAGCTGTATTGTTGTAAGTGTGGTAATTTATCTTTTAAGTTGTTGTACAGGAGCTTTGCAGTAAATTAAATGATTTATGAGTTACTAACAATTCGACTTACCTTGTAATTACATAGGGAGCAAAGCAGATGATGAATGAGCCGATGAAGATGCTGATCTTCTTTGTGGCTCTCTGCTTTCTGCTCTTTTGCTCAGCTAAACATCTCTGTTTCACGCTGAAAACAGCAAAAGGCTTGTTCAAAAATAGTGACAAGACTATGAATTATAAATTGAAAGGGCTATAATGAAACATGCGTTTATATAAATGCATTAGGTGAACTACCTTGGGTGAATGTCGACCAGTAGGAAGAGAGTCTGCATGGTGATAATGTCAATCCTCTTGCAGTGAAACCTGGCGACTTTCAACACCTTTAAGTAGGTGAAACACAAGATGAGCAGGGAGAGCATGAAACTAGTGGCGTGGAAAACGACGGTGAAGATTGTGAACTTAATCCTGTCGCTGCCTTCCTCTCTCGGCTGCAGGGTGCAGGACGCGTAAACGTCGCTGTAGTCGACCCAGGAGAAGAGTAGCGCCGTCAGGGAGAAGGTGAAGGAGTGGAGCCAGGAGTAGCACACCATGATCAGCGCGTCCTTGTAGCGCATTTTAGTGGAGTAACTGAGCGGGAAGACCACCGCTATCCACCGGTCTATGCTGAGGGCTGCCATGCTCAACATGGTGTTTGCGGTCAGAAAAGTCTCCAGAAAGCTCACCGTGTGGCAAACGCAATCCCCAAAAGGCTGCTGGTTCCTGATAATCCCCACCAAAGTGGCCGGCATGTTCAGAACAGTGATGAGGATGTTGCAGAAGGACAAGTTCATGGTGAAAACGCCGGGCACCTGTCGGCGTATCTCGGTGCTGTGGACGAAACATAGCAGCACCAACAAGTTTGACAACAGCGAGACGACCGCGACCACGACGATGAACAAAGCGAAAATAATTTCAGCAAAGTCCATGTCTCACTCCAGAAAGTCCACTCTCGGGTTACCTGCGCCTGTTGTCGACGATAAACACTTCAAATCAACCATGGTCACCCGCCGCTCATCCCTCCAGCAGCTCCCCAAATTCATTTCAATTAAATCCCGGTGTGACCGCGCGCCGCCGTCCTCTCCAACTTCCACGAGCGCTGTCCAGCGTGCTGAACCGAGCAGCCGCCGCCACCATCTCCCTCCTCAAACTTGCAGATTAATCCCCATTAACGTCCGACCAGTGCAGGGNGGGGGGGGGGGGGGGGCTGGCGAAGTGAAGCAGGGCGCGTGTGGCATGCCTTTCAGCAGCTACTACCATTCAAAAGGCGCGCAGGCGGCCCACTCACCAGATACAGGGCTGGTCGGGGACTGAGGATAGAAGGCAGCATGCCTGTTGAAATGGCTGATCCTTTTTACATGTCACGTGAAGAATCACAGCCAGAGACATGGGGACAACTTGACCTAGTCACAAAACAATCCAAAGTCACACCTTATTTCCTACATATTGGAGTATATGAGAATTGTCCCCTCTGTCCGTTGTTTGATTTCCTTGCGCAAACATGTGCGCAAATACAAATCAATCAGCTCGCATGAGTTATTCACTTGCGAGTTTCTCGTGTCGTCCGCATTGATCAAGCCTTGCTCAAAATCAATGCATGATCTGGAGGAAAGGGGCGCAGAGAAATCCAGGGATGTGCTCCTGGATAACTGGAGACGCTTGTGCCGTGACCAAATGGCACCAGGTGCACACGCGCGCCTCAGTGGCACGGGGGCAAATAGATCCTTTTCCTGAAATGAATTATTTATAGCCCCGTGGCTACTGTAGATTCACTGTGCATCATAATTTGTGTCTGATAAGCAAAAATATGCAACAGGGCTGCCATTTACAAGAGAATGTTGCTGTTGTTTTTTGTTTTGTTTTTTTATCTTTGGCCAATACGATTTTGTGGTTATAAAGACTGAAATGCAGGTGAATTAGACAGCAGAAACATGTTCTAATGAGGAAACGTAGTTGTCTTATTTATTATTTCTACTTTAATGTCTACCCTGGGGAGGACACTGACCAGTGCAATCTAAAAACCCTTTATTTTCTGACATTCACTGTTCACTGTAATTGTGTTGGGCAATCAAGCAAGCATCAATCAACAAAATAAAAAATTCACGTAGCAACACCCAGTCCCCTCCGCCCCTGCATGGCACATATAAAAGAACTACACGTTTTTAAAAGGGTGCTCATATAAAAGAAAGTGTGAGTACAAAGTCTTACACATCCACTGTTCAATCTTCCCATGAACCAAAAGGCTGCTGGCAGAAGTAGCTGCATTTATCCTGGCAGCTGATATTTTGTGAAATTTCAAGTCCAGCAGACAGTTGAACCAGTGAAAAAAAGAGAAAAGAGAGAGGCAGCCCATTATTACAAGTTATTACACTTTACACCACTTTTTTAAATAAGACACATAAAGCTACTTATAAACTCCCACACAGATATTCTTATTTACTTTGTTGATTCTTTGTTGATTGGTTTTCTCTTGCAAGGTAAATCAGCACCTTATGTTTCTTTTGTTTTTTTATGTGTAACTATGCCCACATACCTCCTTATTGTGGAATAAAGAGAAGTCTAAAAGAAAAAGGATTGCACTATAAAAGCAAATTAGCTGTAGGAAGTGATAGCCATCAGTGTTTGTTATAATATACGGCATAAAACACTGAGCATTAAAATGTTACCCAATCCAAAGTGGAGCAGCATGCTGTAGCCAGCGACAGAAGTGCACTTCAGAAATGTTTGTGCTCGTCACTGAGTCATGCCCAATTCTGGAGAAGCTGGTGTAGACAGTGACTCACTGGGGTCAGATACAGCCCGCAGGGGTTTTGTATATCTTTTTTCGCTTTCATTCGCTTCATCCTCCCACTTGTTATGAGGTTTGTGCTGGACTGAATCCCCATCCCCTCCAATTAAGTGCCCAGATTTATTTATTGAAGAGTGATACAATGTCAGAGAATTCACTTTACTCAGACCAGCCTTACCTGTGGCACTGATAGTATTTGAAATGATTAGGTGAGTCATCATTAAATGTAGTTCAGGGAAACCCTGAGGCGAACTATCTATGAAGCGACTGCCTCTTAAAAGCATCATAATCGCAGCAGCTGATGAGAGCTTTCTCACAAACTGTATTCCTGCAGTAATGAAGCTACTACAGCACTGAGGGTGTGTATGTGTTAGTGTGTTTTAATGTGCATGTGTTAGTGTGTGCAGGAGTCAGAAAGTCAGAGAGACAAAGCAGCAGTGGGTGATGTCAGTCCCCTACAAACAAGCGATCAAATGCCTGGGAGAAAGCTACAGCTGCGCTCCTGGGGGAAAAGTGCAAAGCTATTTATAGGCCTGATGGGGTGTCACCTCTAATATAACTCTCAGCGCCGGTGAATTACCTAACCGAGGTATCAGAGCGAAACACTGACCACAGCCTTAGAACCGCAAATGAGATTGCTTTTAGAGGATGCTTTTATGTGTGTTGAGTAATCAGCAACTGCAGTTTTAGGTATCCTCCAAAATAAGTCAAGGAAGTGAAGCAGTTCAAGAAATTCACTCAAAAAAGATGCCCCGCCAATTAACCAACGAATTTCCCCAGAGCCAAAGGTGTCATATTAAATTAGCATTTTATGTCAGACCAACAGTCCACAACACGAAACCACCCTCTTAGTCCATGAACAAATATTTGGATATTCGATTAATTGCGTAAGTCATTAACAAAGAAAAAGTGCCAAACGTTCTCTGATTTCACCTTCTGAAATGTGAGGATTTGCTGCTTTTATCTGCCTTATATGGCTGTAAACAGAATATCTTTGGTTTTTGAACTTATGGTTGGCCAAAACAAGCAATTTGAAAATGTCTTGTAGTCTCTCAAGGTGCGATTGACATTTTGTTTTATTATTTTCTGCCATTTTGCAGACAAAAAAAAGTAATTGATTGACAGTGAAAATAATCGCTAGGTGCAGTCCTAATTATCTACTTGAAGATGGCAAAAGCAGGCTTATATTAGACATCTCAGATTGTTACTTTAAAGTGAATCATGAGGAGTGCTCAGTGCACAAACAGAGCAACACAATGAGTGTCGTGTTTTTGCAGGGAGAGCAGGAGTGGAACAGAGCACAGTGAGAGCAAAATGGATCTTTGTGGGCACCTCACGACCTCAGCCTTACAACAACGACTGCTCTAAAAGCTTTCGACTTGCCATTCTGACCAATGATCTTACATAACAGCGTCTGACCTTCATACAAACCAACATCCTGATCACCTTCAGGCAGCAAGAGAAGTGCCTTGGATGTTCAGAAAAAGTGTGATCTCAGCACAGTAACAAAATCCCCCCCGCGGGCCTCCAGGTACCTGGAATGTCACTTGGAGCTCGTACCTTTTTAAATTCACTGCCTTTACAGTGTCCCGAGAGCACAGAGTACCGCCTGAGGCCAGGAAGGAGGGGAGGGGATCTCAGGTCGTGCATTAGGTGGCTTGGCGGTTGGTATGTCTTGTCTCTGTACAGCACAAGATACAGTAGTGGGTAACATGATGCCTTCAAGCAGTGCACAGATCCTTACTACTCTTTATCATGTGATATTCAACCACTAAATCATTCATAGATTAGACTAGTTATTTAGCATTTTTAGCCCAGTGTGTCCTTTGTGTTACTGTCAACCATTTTCCAAAGTATGCAAGTGGATTTTAGATTGATTTCCCATTTTAGATAATCCATCAAAGGGAGCATTTAGTCACCTTTATTTAGTTTGACTTCTTCCTTCATTTATTTATGTTATGTTATTATTGGGTAGTATATAATATTATACAATTAAAATGCACTATGCAAATGTGGACTTTGTGAAAAAGAAAAATGTAACTATATTTGTGATATGTTTTAAGACTTATGTCTTCAGTAGGAACAAATGGGCTTGGAGCTGAGGGCCACAGAAGGGGTACATATAATATTGAAATTAATTTAACCACTAGCTGCCTCAAAGGTAGGAACTGAAACATGCAAAACCACCAGTATGGTCCTAATTCAGCACACACTTCATCAGCTTATCTCTCTGCTCACTTGCCTCCAGGTGTGCATATAAATAGTTTAGTCTGCAGGTTTGCGAACATGACATCTCTTAATATTCACACTGAATAGAATTATGGCAGTTAAATGTTCCTTAACTCTAAAGAAAACCATATATTGTCTTTAACAGCAGCTTGTATATATTTTAAGCTTGTATATATTACGTTTATTTTTTCAAAATAAACATTAGCCTTTAAAGCGTGCTGTCCACAGACTCATACCTCAATGATCTGTCATGTACAGATCAATATTTGATCTTAAGGTTACTAATACTTTGAAAAGACAGTGCCCAGCAGTAACCAATCCATCTTTTAAACAAGCCCACCTGAAGTAACGTACCACAGCTCCCACCGTACCTCATAATGTAGGACATCTGCCTAAAACAGACATTTCCTGCATACTGCCTGGGCTACAATTTGTTTTAAAATTTTTTTATTGCGGTTATGCTTTACCCTCACCGGAGCAGCCTGCTGGGAAGTAACCAGTGAGGATACAAAGACGTGGGCCTGTTGTGGATGACAGCTCAGGATTTTCTTTACAAGGTTAGTAGTGGTGTGACAGATGGGCCTCCTCCACACTTCTCAGTGTATGACAACATACCTGAAGCACCACACAGAAACACAACTGAGCTCAAACATCTGCCAGGCATTTACAGTGTGTGTGTGTGTGTGTGTGTGCATGTGTGTGCGTGCGTGCGTGCGTGTGTGTGTGTGTGTGTGTGCTATATGTTGCAAAATCAGAAAAGACTGTCAAATAAAATATGACATTGAAACCTATTGATCTCATCTCATATTTAAGGAGATGAATCATCATGTTGTCTTGCATGATTCTTCTTTTTATTATCGTCATTATTTGCATACATTGGCGTATTTCATTATCTGTTAATGCTACCAAAACAATTCATATGTGAAATCTTGCATATGCATTTGTAAATGGGTGATATGACTGATCATTGATAAATGTTATATTCTTTGGTTTATTACGTTTTAAAAACAATCCCATATAGACGTCTTTATATTTATATCTCAGCAACTGTATACTATACAAACTCCATTCATATTTCAAAATGCTCACTATTGTACACTGATTCAATTCAGTTCAATTCAGTTTTATTTATATAGCGCCATATCATAACAATGTTATCTCAGGGCACTTTGTCATAAAGAGCAGGTCTAGACCAACTCCTTATGTGTACAGAGACCCAACAATTCCCACCAAGAGCAAGCACAAGCAACTGATCAAGTGTACAAAAGCTCCTTATGGTGACATGTACAGGTTATTAGTTATTATGAGTTATTGTATATGATGCAAGTCAATGGTGGCCCATTCACTCCCATTTTATTTATAAATATAACTGTATACAAACTTCCCTCAAATTTCAAAATGCTCAGTATCGCACACTGATCAACTGTACTTAAGCTCATTATCATGATGTAGAGTTTATGAGTAATTATGAGTTATAATAATGCATTAAAGTCTATGGAGGCCCATTCACTCCCATTGTATTTATAACTTAACACCTGTATACAGTGCAAACACCATTCAAACTTTAATATACTTACTACTGCACACCGATAAACTGCATATGAGCATATACAGTTTATGAGTTATATATCATATTGCAGTAAGCCAAATGCTGAAGTGTTTTATAGCATCCATTTGCTCCAGTTGCATCTATAATTCAGCTAAGACATTAAGGTCAATTAGTTCTCATTGACATGCATTTTCTTTGGGAATTGCTTTCATGGTGTTGTTCCTCACACAATCAGATGATTGACTGACTGATTTTGAAACATTGCTCATAAATATGCAGTACCTCCAGTGAAAAAATAAAAAATGCTACAAAAGCCTTTTTAGCGCCTGTGTTTCATTGTGTTTCCCCAGACATCTGATATGATATGTTATTGAAAATTGAGGCTCAGCGCTGCTGGTTGGTAAACAAAAGGAGCATGAAATAGCTTTCATGAGTACTGTGCAGCTGCCACAGGTAAAGCAGGAAGACTTGTGATGAGTCATGTTCCCATAGCAACAACCCAGTCTGGGAAGTTATCACACCATCGCTGGCAGCACATGCTCTCGATGTGGATGTAAATATCATGTACATGGGGGTTGTTATTGCTGTCCAGGGAGATTATGAAACCTCAATTATATGCTGCTTTTTTTTAAAAATCACACATAAAAAGAAGCAGGTGGGAATTATATTCTATTTATGGTAGTCCTATGCAACTGGAGGAATATTTTGACAGCATTCAAAGGCTTACATGCAGGTCATGACGTGCGTGCATCATTGTAAGCTTGCAGTGACATTTCTCATGGTCCTTCTACATCTCTCCCATAACCGATTGGTCTCTCTCACCCTCAGATAGACCCTGTTTTATCGAACCTGAGCAAACAGAATGGTTTGGTCCGCTGCAGGTGTCCAAAGCTCTGTCAAACCCTTCGCTTTGTTCACAATGAGCCCTCTTTTATCTGGAGACCTAAAGGAGTGGGTGGAGAGATAGCAGGGGTGAGGAAGAAGCATAAATAGATTGCTTTGACCCAATGAGGACAGACCACATAAAGCCACATTTGAAAGGACTCCTTTAGTGTTTTATTAATGACTCAGTGGGCTATGCCCAGCCTATTTATTGATTTCTTCATCAGTCCTTTCATACAGTCAAAGACCTTTTTTATGAAGCTTTGAAATATATTACACAAGCTTCCTGAATGCTTTTGCAAAAGATACAGGTAGTCAGCATTGTATCAAACTGCTGACTACAGTATTTGCATTGGATTTAAAGAGCATTCCTTTGATTCGGACTGCAGAGTCACAAGCACATTGTTATTGCAGAGGGTTCATGACCACAGGCTCAGAGCGTCCAGCGGGCAAACAAACCAGGAAAACTGTCTTTCTTGGCAGCGGCTGCTCTTGCGGAGAGAGCAGACTGTAACCTGAGTCTGAGTGGAACAGATTGACAGTGAGCCACTAAGCACATTGAGCAGACACACTGCATTCATTATCATTAGGCGACAGGAGCGCTTTGAAGCCAGCCGGGGCTCCAGTGGGCAGACAGAGCAGGCCAGCAGGCACGTGACGGAGCATTATAGCTTCTGCAGCAAACTATGAAAAGAGCCTCATAAAAGCTGCAGGCACACAGATGAAGCAAACACTACGTAACTAGCCTTTTACAGGGAGGGTGTAATGAACAGCCCGGCCCTGTAGAAATGATGTTGTGCAGACATCACAATTGCTTTCAAAGATTAATGTGCCACTGTATATGAAGGCTTTGACTTGACGTTAACAGTGCTGCAAACCATTACCGAAGTACATAATGGGCTTCTTTTTAAGCTGATGTATCAGTAAGTTGTCAAGAATATTAAAGTAAAAGAATAATTTCAACCAAAACGTATTCTTAGGTGATACAAAACTGCCCCTTTCAAAGGAAAAAAGTAAACTCGCATATTGAAAGTTCATTGTTGTTGTCTTGACTCATCATCCACTTACTTGCTTTCTCCAGAGTTTTCAAATCCTATCTTCATCATCAGCTGTCATGCAGGTTATTCAGTTGCCAAGTTCCATGGGTCACTTGATGAAAACTGAGCTATCTCCATGACGACTAAGGAAAACTCCATGTGCTGATGAAGGCCATGAGATACGGTTGAAAGCACTGGAAAAAGCCAGTAAGTGGACCTTCAGTTAAGTAACTGAGTGAAATGTTAAATGTTAGACTTCATTTTATTCAGGCAAACGTCTCGTGTTAAGCTAAAATTAAATGCTGATGGATTTGAGGTCTTATTTAAAAGCTAGTAAATGGACCTTGAGACCTTGAGTGCATAAATTCAGGCAATTTTTGCCAATTGTCTGAATTTCTGGATGAATTTCGTTACAGTTGCTATTCTAACATATAACTTACTCAAATAAAAATAGGAGTGACTATAAAAGAAATGGTTATGTAAAATTAAACGTGAACATTTTGAGACCCAACAAGCAGTGTCAAGGAAATCATCTCGAAGGCACTAAACGCAGCAGCTGTAATTTTGGCACCCACCTGTCACCTCCAGCATGAGTGGAGTTCTGCATTGGGTGCATAGAGGACTATGTAGTGTAAAGTACAGCTCTGTAAATTATCCATCACTCTGTCCAATAATGAGCCCATCACTGTCATCCATAACAAAACCCCACAGTTTAACGACCCTCTGCAATTACACTGTACCATTACCATTACTGTGTGACACAGATGGATTTCATGGTGTGCATTTTGCTAAATGGATAAATCTTCATTGTTATTCATTGCTGCTGTTGGATGAAAACCGCACGTCTCCAAACAGGCACATTTTTGGAACTGAGAAATTGGCCAAGGTTTCCTGGTGAATTCAAAAACACACAATGGGGGTTTGGAAGGCTTTTATACATCTATACTTTGTGAAACTCACTCAGCACATAAAAGACATGCAAATCAGTGTCAAATCAAGCAAACAGATCTCTTACTGTCTGAAATTAAGGACCTATTGTTTCAAAAATGTAGAAGAATTTTGACTGGTAAATCGGCCTCTGTTGTCATTGTAAACTGGATATGTGCTGCACAAGAACAGAAATCTTGACACGTGTAGCAATGGTAACTAAGGAGGGCTAACAGTCACTGGGGCCCAGCATTGTTGGGAAATTGTCTCTTTGCTGTCAACTATCACATAAAGCAGTGATATAACTATTTCCCGATTATCCAAGAATAAGCTTCATCATCAGTTTTCATCAACTCGGAGACAGAAGAAATTTATTACAGCACTTTGAGGGTTTTAAAGTTTGTGGAAATGAACAGTTACGGCAGCATTTTCTCTCCTGCCAGTCAATATATTATGAGATCTATAATTTCACCAGCTGTCTCCCTGTGCCCCAGCCCTTTGCCATAGTAAATACACTCAGTCTAAGCATTGACTCACTCCTCTCTAGCTCTGCCTGTTTTTTTTCTCTCTCCCTGCACACACATACATACAGATCGAAGGCTGAATCCCCAGTGGTAGAAGTTTGTCCTGCCTGCGCAACTCACAGTACCTCTGCTCTTACTCATCCTTGTCTAGTCTTTACTGCGAGCCGAACCATCGACCTTAAGGACAAGATTCCCCCAGAACAGGCTGTATTCACAGACATCTGCTTCGACCATCCTTCAAGGCATTTTCCAGCTCTTAAAGGTGTGGACTGCAGTGTAGTGACTCATGCAAAATAAGTCGCATGAGTCACGGAGGGCCAAGCAGAAAAGTAGACACTACACACCCCGCTCTGGGTCAGAACAGCCACCTTACTCTTTGTGACACAGCAGAGGCCCACAGACATTGGATATTTATAAAGATTTAAAGGCCGCATAGTGGTAGCTTGGGTCGGTATGTTAGGCGTACAACAGGATTGGACAGTGGAAACATGAAGACTGCAGAAGTCACTGGCTTGCACTGCACAAAGGAAGTGTGCTCCCCTTCTCCACAAACTCCCATTAACGCACCGGTGAGTGAGCTTTACGGCTCAGTTGCCAGAAGTACAAGACTGTACTTGTACTAGACAGTTCCCAAGCGTGTGTGTATGTGTGCGTAATCTTTCCTTGCTTTACAACTATTCCCACCGGCTGTGTCCAAAATCAAGTTTGTGTTTTTAGTGAACCTGAAGTTGCTGTCCAGTCAGGGTGAAGAGATGATGGGTGAATTTCTTACTATAGCCCGTCAAATTGAATTATCTACATCTATCTACATTTTGCCTATCTACATCCGAGGCTAGATGTTTTTTGAGCACTAAAGACAAATCAGGAGAAGCTGGGCATTAATTCACATAAGCTCTTGTACTTGCTTGTAAGTTGCTTTTGTTTGAAAGGAAAACCATTTCTTATCTCATGGAATACCAAATCAACACACAGTGACGAAACAATAGGTCCAATTTTGAGAATTGATGACACAAACGGCAAAGTGCATGTTCAGTGTTGCGTTTTATTCTCAAAACTCTTCATACAATCAACTAAGTCACATAATGCAAATTGTGCTTTCAATGTGATGAAATTTTCTGTAATGTAAACCGATCTTTGTGAAGAGAACCAGAAATCATTAAAAGTTTTTGTGACCACTGCATTTGCAGCCTTAGACCATGTCTAGGCATCCGGACATGTAAAATTCACAAAATATCCTTCAAGATGATTTTGGCAATTCTCGTGGGACACAAGTACACGACACACCTTCACAAACTTGCTAAAGTGAAAAAAGAAAATGCATCTGACCAACATGAAAGCAGAGCGGCTCTGATGTGAAGTGAAAATGGGGGTTATCATAGAGGCAGACCTGAGTGAGGGTGACGTTACCATGGGCGATGGGCCAAGGTGACCCAGGTGGCATAAAAGTAACTGAGGCTATTGGACCACTGTGCTTTGACAGCTACACTTAGTCTATTTGATATCATCCAGAAAAGCCACTGACACCACATTACCCAGAGGTCTGCTGTCAAATCATGGACCACTGAACACAAACTATATTGCTGCATGATGGATGGACACACTGTAATCCTGCATTTAAATGGTGCTTGAAAAATAAAAAAGCACCAGTGTTTACCTTTCATCAAGCAGGGCCTCTCCAAATACAGTGTTGTATTGGCTGTGTGTGTGTGTGTGTTTGCCTGGAGGTAGGCACCACTGGCAGCCAGTAAGGAAAAGTTAAACAGTTCAGCAGAAACATGTGGCTGCACAGGGGAGGGCAAACAGTGTCAAAAGACAGATATGAGTGCTGCTGTGCTGTTTGTTTAATTAAAGCTGGCCACTGGAGCACACATTTGATTTGGATTTTATTCATCACAAGGTCCTGTGTGTGAATCTAAATCTTTAACATGATATCAAACACCAAAAGCCAGATATAGCAGACCCTTTTATTATTTAAACCAGCCTGTCACAATCAAAACAGGCGTCTGCTTTGAAATGGCTTTCCTCAATCTAATCGCGCTTTGACAGGAATGTTTGGTAGCCTCTTCTTTGCTTTTAAAGACTCCCTCTGCCTCCCCAGAGAGGGTAAGTGGGCGACGCCGGCTGAAAATAGCACTTGTCGAGAAAGGATGAATCTACGCTGCACCTTATGCTTAATTAAAGATTAACGAGAAATTGCTGGCTGGTGTGGAGGTTTCTCAGAGCCTCACTTTACTTCTCTGATTAGGGTTATGTAACAGTTGTTAATACTGCATGGACCATGCTAAAAAAGTAATGACATCTGCCAGTGTGGCAGAATCAATCCTGCCATGACAAGCTGGTATGTTGCCGAGACATTGATTAATTGGCTGCTCACAGCTGCTAAATCACTTAAATCATACTGATTTGTGCAAACTGTATCTGAATTAATGATGCCCCCCCCCCACCATGAAAGGTCCAAGCAGTGGACCTCAATTTGGCATCTCTTTGTTTGAAGCACTGACAGATGGTTTTCGTGACTGATACAAAGTGCTGAAGCCGTGCTGCTGCTGCACTGAATGATCCCAGGAGCTCACTGGTTTACATGTTTAAAAAAAAAAGATAAATCAAACCATATCTTTTGACTCCGTTTCCAACAACAGAGAGAGGCCATTCCTGATATATTTTCTTTTTGGTCAGCCTCAAACAGTTTTATTCCATAGCAGAAATAACAGATTCTTCTGTAGGGCTGGGTATTGTTTGAAATTTGAAATTAGTTTTGGTCATTTGGTAGTGGTGCCAAATGACCAAATACATACATTTTTTTAATCCTCACACTGAGGAATACAAAACTATTTTTCTATTTCACGAAAAATTATAATTTATTAGTGCTTAATTTTGTCTTAACACATTGCTATACAAAAACATTCTCTAAATAAAGTCCAAAAGAAGCAAAACTATTATTTAAATCAGAATAAATGACTGTACGACTCCAATTCTTGAGGGTACGGAGGCGAAAGGAAAAAAAATAGAAAGACTTAAGTCTAAATCTGTGAATTTGTAACAGTTTTTTACCAAAAACCTGGAAAGGTTAACGTTACCTCGATCACAAAGTCTTTGTTTAACTTAGAAAGTTGGAAATAATTATCTGTGCTATGAAACAGAAATCATAGTTTTTATGTTTTTCACCCTTTGGTCTGTGTTCACATGGATCATTTTACTCTAAAAATCAGAATAAAAGCTCCATCTGAAAAATACATATGTAAACAGCTTGAATGAGAGAGATTGAAACAGGCGGTATTTTGAATAGTGCATGAAAAAAGAGAATCTATATTTTGATCTGATTAACAGTGGGGGGAGGGGGGGCTGTGGGAGAGTGGGAAGTCACACTCTGTGAGGCATCGCATTTTGTGCAGAACACAGATTTAGATTAACATCTTATCAAATATTAATTCGGTGGATTGGCTCCCAAGCGGCAATTTAAACAAGTGAAAAAATATATTTTGATGCTGTGGATCAATCTGGTTCAGGTTTAATAAATGAGATAAATCAGTGAATATATGATAGATCAGAAAGCTGTGTGCTTGCAGGAACATATAAACTGTGTTTTAATTTTGACTCCTATGTAAATCTGAGTGAACTGGGCAGTGTATTGTGTATTTCCAGCTCTGTGTTGAAGAAGAAGAAGCGCCATCCACGCTTGGCAGCTCTCCACTGGTGATGGCACGACGACGCTAAACTTTTTGAATTTCAAATGAAGTGCGTGTTGAACGGTGAAATGTCAATTGGAAACTTTTCCAAACAAACCACCACTGTCTCACTCTGTCTCTCTGCGGGGGACAGTTCATGCAACGCCACTGAGGGAGCACCAGGTATGACAGCTGGAGGGCCTAACACCCTTATCTCTGAGTGTCACCCAGGTCTGAGTGGGTGATGAGGAAGGTCGAGGCAGGGAGTGCTGGATGGGGAGAGGTGTATGACACTCAGTGAGTAGAAAGTACAAAAAGAATAGAAGCGTGTTATCTGCTGTGACCATCCGCTGGTAAGCCTGGATAAGACTGTCATCCTCGAGTTATCAAAGCTCAAGCAGGAGAGGGTTTAAGACGTGTTGTGGACTTTTCTGTGGTTGGACAATCTTCTGTACAATCAAGTTAAAGAACAAAGTTAGGAAAAAGTTCATATGAGTGTTTTCATTTCCGTTATTTTAATAGTTTCATATTTTTTTAAATATACCTTTTATTAGTACTTTCTATATCATAAAGCCAGAAGCAACTGGAATATTTTTTGTGAAAGGTGCTCTGCCCAGTGTGTAGCTCTATCAGATGAAAAGAGAAAAAAGAAGAAATAAGATAAAGAAGAAAAAATAGATATATCCTACACACATATATAAATAAATGCTTTGGGGGAAAGAATGCGTTTTCACATAAGGAGAGAAAATGCCATAAAAAGCTGTTGTGTAGCAGGTTGTATGACTACAAACAACGGTATTAATAACCAAAGCTTTCACACTGAGATTTGAGGCATATAAGATTCATGAGTATTCACTGTCAGTGTGGTAATTAGCTCAATGATGCTGGTGCAGTTACCACTGATAGCTAGCTTGAGTGGGAGGCTGCTGGAGCACAGTCATACAGAATAGCAGTCAGCCGTCGTGGCCCTTCATGTTGACCGATCAACCTTCATTTATTAAGGTATCGCGAATGCTCAGGTTCAGGCAAGGTAGCAAAATAGCTATTAGACATGTCTATCAAACAAAGGTTTGTTTAAATGAACTCAAACTTGTCAAACTTGACATCTTTAGGATCTTCGATTTTCTATCCCCCAAAAAGGGGCGTGGCTGTGACGTTTTACGAAGTAGGCCGACCAGTATGTGCCGCTCTGATGTAGGCTAAAGTCGCCAGTTAGAAATGAGGAGCCTGCTTTTGTCTTCCAATCAAAAGGATTGTTTTGAAAATTACTAAGAATTTCAAATGGTAAATCTGCCCCCGTTATCGCTGTAAGAACAGAAAGCTTGACAGGCGTAGCAACAGGCTTAGTGAACTCTCAATTGAGGGAAATATGAATTATTAAGTAATCCTAATATGGGAGGTCCATAGCTTCATGCATACTGACACAAAATAATGTACTGCAATAACCTCTCTCCAGAAAACGCACAAAAATAAGAAGATTTTCTGAGGCAGCAACAGTCAAACAAAAGAATTCATTGCAGTGACAGCTGTCAGCATTGCAGTCCTACACGGCTCGCTTTGCTGAGAAAGACTTCTGTACGTCCAAAATAGTGTGTTGGAGACGTTACATTACATCAGGCCCCATGGTGCCACAATGAATAAAGCATGAGGGGAACACAGGAAAAGTTGTTGGCTTAGGCAAAGAGATGCAGCCACTTCTCCCTGACCTAGATTTCAGGCATGGGGAGTAATTTTGTATGTCTGCTAATGTGTTCCCCTCTGTCCTTTTTTTTAGCTTTCAGCATCTCTAATTCTTTCCTCTGGACTTAAAATCTTCAGTGCTGATGGACATCAAACACATGTATATGGGTGAGAAACCTAGAAAAGAACATGGTTTTCTTCATGTGAGGTAACATTTTGCAGGATAAACAACTGGAGCCCCTGTTCAGTATCAGACATTGTGTAAGACAGATCCACTAATAAAGGAAACAATTTGTTTACATAGTTCACATGATTCACATAGTTTTCCAGTGGAACAGCAACAGTATCCTGATATCTGGGAACCAAGTCAACTGGACTCACAGGAATTCATGCTGTGTGCTGCTCCTATATCAACAATCTCCCATGGTACTGGTTCTCAAGCTTAGCTTGCCTTACCTACTCAAAAAACCCTCATCACAGGTTGCATGTATGTATGAGCTGCGAGCAGTTCAACCAAAGAGTGACATTCCCTTCTTAGAAGTCTTTCTTTTATAGTTTTTATAGCAATAAAGAGGTAAAACGTGTAAATTACCCTAACTAGGCTCCCTGCATCCCTTACTTCTGCCATTATTCTCACGTATTGTGCAGAGAAAACCGTTTTCTTGTTTGTATCAGTTGTTTTTGGCACGATGATGCATTCTTCAGATGGGTGAGCAGCAGACCTCCTATGATGTGTTTACGCGAGGGCTGAGGGCAGGGAGACTCACTCAGTGTGGGCAGGGTGGGGAGGGTTGGAG
>LKNJ01004640.1:0-31687 GCA_002120245.1 Maccullochella peelii | reverse complement strand
CCTCCTCCTCCTCCTCCTCCTCTACCACCTCCTGCAGGAGGACGAGGAGCAGCAGCAGCAGCAGGAGGAGGAGGCCTGGCCTTCTTATCTGGCCTCCTGCTCCTCATCTCTTCTCCTCATGCTGCTTTTCTTTCATCATTGTCTTCCTCACCCTCCTCTCACTCTTCTTCTTCCTCCTCTTGGACCTCCTGCACCCTCCCTTTTCTATTTTCCTCCTCCTCTTTTTCCCAATCCTCTTCCTCCACTTGTTCTCTTGCTCCTTCTTCGTTTGCTCATCTTCCTTTTGCTCTTCTTCCTCGCTCTTTCCCCCCTTTTTTCCCATCCTCCTCCTTCTGCACCTCCTGTTCGTCTTTCACAAGCTACAACCCCAAAGTACTGAGCCAATCTGCAGCTTCCAATTTTTTTATTTTGTTTTCGCAGGAAATGAAATCAAGTTGGTGGTTTTTGGGTGACGTGTATGAAGTGAGGTTGATGGGGGGAAAAAAAACGTAAAAGTAAATCATCTTTTTGTTTCTATCTGGGTTCATTTAGTTGCTGAGAGATTCACAGATCATTATGTCATTTTACGCCTATAATGTTTCTGTTTTGTAACACTGGCGCTTTGGGTCTACAAAAGTGCTTTACAAATAAAACTTATTATAATCATTATGTTGCTTTCACTCTGCGGCCATCTTGTATAAACTCTGTATTGTGCTCCATTTAATTCTGCCTTTCTGCATGATGGATTCTGCAGCATATTCATGGCCTCAGTGTTTCTCTCAGCGATGGTAATGAAGGTCAGTTACTATGGATTCAAGGAAAAATGGTTCATCATGCCGCCTCGTTTTGCATAAAAGTGCACATGTGCATTTTGCCTGCAGATGACTGAATGTTCTTTAAATTATGAGAAACTTTAGTCAAAGTGCAGCATTAACAGTTTGCTGTTGAGGAAGGAGGCCATGATGAGCTATTTTTCCTTGAATTCTTAATTACCGACCTTCATCACCGTTATAGCGTATTCACTAAACACACTCGTGACCATATTATATATGTTTTGGAGGGTTAAAACACAGAATATTAACAGTTTAAAATGGAGGACAATAAGGAGAAATAATAATAATACAACTTCTACAGTGTCATCGTTTGATGTGACTTGTTACAAACTACTAAAATCAGCGTAAAACCTCCTTAAAAATAAAATGTTAATTAAAATATCAAAGCTGCACAACCCCTCTGTCCGCCTACGTTAAAACAAAAACATTGCAAAGGTGAATAATGCTTCAGTTTCTTTGTTCTCCCAGGTTAAATATTAGGCGGCGCTGGTCATCGGCCATCAAAAGTCATGATGAATCTTCTAAATCAATGATTCTCGATCCATAAATGCCGGCAGGCTGCAGGTTTTTGTGTCGAACACATCACCTCCAGCGGTGGTGGAGGAGTTTGTCTGGTTGTCGCGGCCTCTCTAAGGTTCAGGGTTGAGATCAGAGAGAAAATAGGGCAGCGAGGAACACTGGGGCGCGCGGTCAGGCAGATGGTGGCCATTTTGTTCTCCATACAGCGGTGGTTTAGAGCAAGAGGACGTCCTGTGTGGGCACAAGATGGCGGCGGCGGCGGCAGCTGGGCGGATGCTGAGGTGGAGGTTGTTCTGGATGTTGTGTTGGTCTTTATGTTCCTCCCCTCTGATCTGCTCCACTTTCCCATGATGCAACCTGCTGAGGTGGCACTTCTATTTCCAGCAAACAAACGCGCACACACACACACGTACACACACACACACACACACAAGCAGAACTACAAAAAGGGCAGAAAAAAAACGGATTTTGCTGGAGGTGACAGACAGGCAGGAGAGGGATCGAGACAATTTGATCCGCTTCATTTCTCTCTTCATGTATATATAGATGCGATTTATTTCCTAATGCTCACACAGCAAACGGAGCAGAGGAAGCAGGAAGCAGTTATTAATAACACAAACTGCCACACTTTGCTCTCCTGCCTTTTCCAAACACACACACATTTAACTGTGAGGCCGCTGCAGGGTCTCAGGTACAGATGAATCTGGATATCTGTCTGTTCTTTGTGAACGTGTTGGGAATCAACACTGAAAACCACGTCTGGCTCCTTTAAAACAAACAAACTGTGTGGATTTGTCATTTGCGTTCCCAACCTCCAGTCCCAGGAAGCATTCATATAACAGGTGTTTCCACCAGCTTGTAACTAAACATTTAAAAACAGACACTTGAATGCTGTTAAAACAACATTTATGTGTAATCTAGATGTCTAAATACTGGCAGAAACTAGCTGCAGATCCATCACACTGAATAAACCCAGAAAAGGCATTGCAACTTTATTGTCCTCCCAAGTTAATCTGGTAACACCGCAGCGCCAAAATGACTCTTAAACCGACGTCATGAGCCGATATGGATATTCCATCACCAGCAGGTATTTTATTTTTAGCTATTCTGCCAAAGGTTTATGTGTGTACACATTCTGCAGCGTTAGCGATGCGCTACATGCCGAGATGTACATCTCAAAACTTTTCTGAAAGTGCTTTAAGGACAGCGGCCAACCAAAAATAAAGACCAAACCTCATTTTAATTTTTGAGGAACATCTGTATTCCTGCACACAACAGTTACATAACAATTTTACATGAGTTTTAGATGAGATATTTTTGAGCTTCAGTGAGCAAGCATGGGCAGGTTGGTGGGTCAAAACACTTGCATTTCATGACACCTCTGGTTTCATCCCAGTACAAAAATACAAATAGTGACCGCTCTGAACTGAGAATAGAGACACTGATGAGCTGCGAGTCCACTTATTACTGAGCATTTGAATGTGTTTACCTGGAGAGGAGCCCGTCCCCTGGAGCACCAGGGAGCTGGGCTTTTGATGCCTCAACAGCACACACAGTTTAAAGGACAGCTCCGCCGTGGTTTGAGTTTTGTACATTTTCCATCACAGTGACATTAATTCAGGCTGTTTTCACTCGCATGCTGCACAATTACAGATATTTTTTAAATACTTTTGCTGTTTTTGAATGCAGACAGCAGAGAAAACGACTGGCGACCCATCGTCCTGCAGCGGCCGTGGTCTGTAAACTGAGACAGAAGTTAAAGCATTATTTTATATATTTAACAGTAGCTACACTTTTGTGAAGGCTGCAGCAAGGCAGCGAACCTTTCAGCGGCTGCAAGAAAGTTGGAGATAAAGGCATTAAAGAAAGAGATCAAACCCGGTCTGTTTCTGTGTGATGAGCGCTGATCTGCTGGTTTTACTGGTCCAGGGTCCTGACAGCGGCCAGTTGCCATGGTGACAGAGTATATCTGCTGAGCCAGGGATGCTGCTCTTTATCAGCCCGGGCCGGTCAGGTGTGTGTGTGTGATTGAAATGTTTGACCGCACATTGTGTGCCTTTTGAATTAGGACGCCGTTTGCTTGGCAGCACTCTGTGTATTTGCACATTGTGTGTGTGTGTGTGTGTGTGTGTGTGTGTGTGTGTGTGTGTGTGTGTGTGTGTGTGTGTGGCGTCCCTGCAGCGCTATAGGGAGGCTAATTGTATTTTAATTACAAAACCACCAAACACACGAGTCAAGACAGCTACCTTCCACCCACAGAAACGCACAGCAAATGGAGCAGTAAAGTGTGTGTTCAGCCCGCTGCTTTTTATTAAAACAATGTGCTTCATGACAGAAAGCGCTCTGCGGGAGAAGAACCGAAACACATGTTGGAGGATTTCAGAGGAAACGACAAACGATAAAGTTAAAAAACCAAACCAAACAATATTAGCTTAGCATTATTATTATTATTGGCTAAAGTACAGAATTTGCTGGTTCTTTGTGTGTGTGTGTGTGTGTGTGTGTGTGTGTGTGTGTTTACGTCCACAGAGGGAGGCTGAAAGAGTTTTATCTTCTTACTCTAATATCATGCACTTTATTTGACGGAGGTTTTTCGTGCGGCCATCTCACCCTTTTGTCAGCTTTAAACTCGATATTTCATTTTAAGTGTATTTTCTATAGTTGAAATGACAAACCTAAACTTGAAGCTTGTTGGCTGGAGGGGAAACCTCATGTCTTGTGATTTTCAAGTGAAGCTACAGCGAGACTAGCTGATAGTGAACAGTCCAAATGTTTTAGCACATCAGCTGTTCTTGTAAGGACCAACTCATTTCACTCGTCACGTTTGTGGCTGTGAAGCTGTGAAGCAGCATTTGGTGTTGGTCAGTTTTTTTTGTAGTTTTTTTTTTTTTTAACACAACCAAGAGATTAGATGAGATAATGAGATGATGTGAAATGAAAGCAGTGACAGGATGAAGTGAGATGAGATCGGAGTAAAATTAAAGTGAAAAATCAAATGAGTGAGTTTGAGAACAGAGTGCAAAGTTTTGGAAAGTGATTGTTCGAGTTGCTGTGTCTAAATGACTTCTTTGAAGTTTTTTTTGCAGTCTGTCTTTAATCATTTAAACGGCATCATCTGCATTTCTAATATAACCATCTCACATGTTAAATTTAACTTTAAAGTGTCATTACGAGTTTCTAATGTTTGAGAAATGAAGCTAATCCTGCCCCCTTTCTCTCCCTGTCTGCCAATCACAGCTCCCACACCGCCGAGTGACCTTCTCCACGGCCAATCAGGCGCAGGACCTGCAGGACGCGTCCCAGCACAGCTACTACGACAGCGGCCTGGAGGAGTCGGAGACGCCCAGCTCCAAGTCGTCGTCGGGGCCGCGGATCGGGCCTTTGGCGCTGCCGGAGGACCACTACGAGCGGACCACACCCGACGGCAGTATCGGCGAGATGGAGCACCCGGAGAACGGTAAGACCAGGTGGAGTTTCCCCTCCCTCTACTCCTCTATTCACCTCCCCCCACCTCCTCCATCCATAAGCAGACGCACACACACACATGCTCACACACTCAAAAACCAATTAACACTGCTGGCTTTCACACACATTAAAGCTGTTTCATTACACACACACACACACACACACACACGCGCGCACACACACACACACGTTGCACCGTGTGTCAAAACGTGGCGTGTCAGCAGGAATGTTAACGTCGTATTTTTAATAAAGACTCCCACAATTCCCTTCGCTGTGTATACCTTCGTTAAAGAGGTGTGTGACCTCACAGCAGCACAACACAATCAATATGCAACATAATCAACTCCCACGGCTTAACGAATTAACATCCCAATTATGTAAATTATACTGAGTCCAACCTTCCATCAGCTCCACTTATAGACCCACAGAGGGAGGCTAGCAGGGAGTGAGCTAACACAACACACCCCCTCTGTCTCCAGTAGTTAGCATTTTGTTAGCCTGTCATCATCATGTTAGCATGTTGAGTTTTATATGTCTTTACCTGTTCATCGTTTACAGGACAGCAGCTTTGAAAACATTCATAATGCTAACATGTTATGGGAATGGTATAGCAGCTTTAGCCAGTTAGCTGTAGCCTGTTAGCAGATATGAGAAACTGTGTGAGATGCTAATGATGCTACATCACCACAAAGATTCACCTGGCTGTTGAAACACAACACACACAAACGAGTGTTTTCAGCTTCACTTTTGAACGTCTTGTTAGCGTACCATGGCCTTGTTAGCGTACCATGGCCTTGTTAGCGTACCATGACCTTGTTAGCGTACCATGGCCTTGTTAGCGTACCATGGCCTTGTTAGCGTACCATGGCCTTGTTAGCGTACCATGACTCAGCGTGTTGACTCTTTTTTTGATGTAGAAACACTAAAACTGATTAGTGAACGTTCACTGACATTACTGTATGTTGCTAAAAGGTGTAAATGATGCTACAGATATTTAGAGTATCTAAACACATAAACACGTTTTTTTCTTTGCTTTTAATGTGTTGGAAGCCAGTTTAGCAGGAAACAAACTGTATTATCATTATGTTATATCGAAATAGAAATACTAACATCTGGGAAAGCCCATTATTAGTAGTTAGCTGTGTTAGCTGTTAGCTTTTTGGCAGATCAGAAACTGCTAACAAGCTAACTGGAGTCAGATGTACACATCTTGTTAGCATCGTGATGCTAGCTCACTGACTTTTACCTGTCTGTCTCTGCCATGGAAAAACTGAAATCTGGGAAATATGAATGTTGTTGTGATGGTACTATTATACTGCCTGTAACCTACTAGCTAGAAGTTGGTAAAACAAACTAACTTTTACTTTTTCTCTACCTAATCATAACCTAGGCTAGCAGGGAACCAAGTATACATGTTAGCTTACTGCTAACTTGACGCTAGCATGTTGACTTTAATATGTGTATCTGTTCTGAAGTACAAACTACAGAACTAAGTAGTAAAAAATTACCAACTTTTTGTTGCTAACTGGTGTAAACACACAGGATGGACTATTGTTGTTAGCTGTAGCCTGTTAGCAGAAATTGTGTGAAATGCTAAGGAGTCTCCTTGCCCTCTGAATCATACTTCCTGCTTTACTTTAGATGTACTATTATATAATTTGGTATTAAATTAGATAGCAATGACTAAACATATTATGTCACCTTGTTGTTATCTTGTCTATATATTAGCATATTGATTTATCTGTGTGTCAGAAAGAGAATGATGGAGATAAAGTAAGGGTTTTATTTTAGCTTACAGTCGAGGCAGTTTTAAACTCAAGGTACTGTAGCACTGAAAACTGGTAGCAGTTAATTGTACAAACTATAGGATAATATAAAGGCTGCATATTTGAAAAGCCTCATTTGAGTCTTTAAAGTACAACAATATGAACCAGAACATACTCAAAACCTTTTTTTTTTTTTTTTTAGCCAAAAGTCGCTAAACAAACAACAAAAATAATAAATAAAAAGACACATTAGCGTCTGGACGACACTTTTAGTCGGGATATCGTTTTAGAAAAGGTCCCCTCATTTATAAACTTGTTTTAAAATGTTTTCAGTAGCATTTCTTAGTTTTTCAAGGCGTATACTTGTGTGTTTTTGTTTTGTGTAGCTATGTAAACTGAGTGGCTGTGGAAGACCCTGTAATTCTCACAGGTATTTCTCACACTGCCTTACACCTATAATATAGAAATTAGATAATGATATACAGTAGCTGTTGTCTTTTATTGGTTTACCTTTAAAGCTCAGTTTCCCTGTGGTATAAATAATGACTTCATTTACCTGCTTTCTAGAGCCAAATGACTCATTAGACACACATCTAAACACGCCACCGTCTTTTTTTATTTTTACTAACGTTCACCGTTCATTGTTCTTCTGTGGCTGTTAACGCCTCGTTACCACTTATCCCAATTAAGCTAACTGAAGTGAAATAGTTGGAACTGACAAAAAATAGAAAGTGGAGAGAGAGAGAGAGAGAGAGAGAGAGAGAGAGAGAGAGAGAGAGGTTCAGTCTAAATGTCATCCCTGTCTTCTTTTGTGAGGGCGATACGACCAACTCTCTCTCTCAACCCACAGGTCGTACGTATGCCATCTGTAAACACAATTATTCACAGCTGCTCGCACGCCTACAGGCTACTGCCTCCCTGTGTGTGTGCGTGTGCATGTGTGTGCGTGTGTGAGAGATAGCGTTAGAGAGCAGGAGAGTGTGTAAGTGGCTCTATCTCTTCGTACACAGTGGATTGAGGTCAGGGTTATGTTGTGTGTGTGTGTGTGTGTGTGTGTGTGTGTGTGTGTGTCTGTTGCAGTGTGAGGGGATGGTGGTGATGTACAATCTTCCACTTTGATGGTCAAACATGTTTTAGCTGCAGGTATTTTCCCAAGGAAGTGTGTGTGTGTGTGTGTTGTACTAGCAGAGAGGTCAACAGATTACAGCTAGTCTTTTTAAGGATTAACACACCACTACAGATACACTTTACTCTCTCACTTTCTCTCTGTGTGATTCAAAACGTAAACCTTTATTGCTACGATAAGCCAAGCACTGTTTCCCAGTTCCCATACTAAAAATGTAATTACATTTTTTTTCTCTTCTTTCTTTTGTCTTTTTCTTTCCAGCTGTGAGTTGATCGTCCCTTGTGTCCAACCAAACCCCATTCAAAATTTGATTAATTTAAGTCTGCATTTTAAAAAATTTTGACACACTTTTGTTGTGTCTTTTTTAGGAGTGAACACACTCCAGAGTCAAAACACAGAGTTACTATATCACATGCAGCTGGACATAATTAAAGTTCAACATTAAATAGAAGCAGTAATTATAGCAATAATTAACCAAACAGCAGAATATGTTTTTCCTAATTAGTCTTTTGAAGCAGTGGCTCAGCTCGGTTTGGTTCAGCCCTGCATGTTGGCTTAGTTTTGTTCTGTCTCTTTAGCTGCTTCCTTGAGTTCTCCTCTGCTGCAGACTGTATCGATCATCGAGCTGTGTGACTGATTGTTGATCGGTCAGATCAGAAGTGCTTCAGATAGACTGATTGAAGATCTGCTGCTTCAGACCAGTTATTTACCCTCCGCAGTCAGATGTGTCTCCAGTTAGTCAGAATTTATTTGCTAATTTCCGCATGTAAAAATTCCTTTTATCCATCTGAAAAGCATCATTCTTATTCTTTATTTGAGGTCCACACACAACAAAACACAACATATAAAACAAGACATGTGACACACATTAGCTGCTTCCAAACATACAGAATGTATATTTTTATTTCCTTACTTTAAAGTTAGATAAAAATGCAGTCATCAGAATGAATTTGTCAGGTTACAGTGGGACCAAACCATCCAATCAAATTGGTGGATTATAAAGTGGATCCTCGATGGCAGCATCATGTGACACTATGCACTTACTATGAGGTGGTTTTGTTGCTATTTGTGGAGATGGATGCATTTGCACTTAAATAACACGCGGCCTGCATGCGTTTCAGTTTCTTCTTAATGCATCTTAGTGGATTATCCACATACTGTATGTATAGTAATATAATCTGGACATAATCCAGATACAATCTGGATGCTCATGACATGTGACACACAGACTTGGGTTCACTGTAGTCCAACTGTCTGTACAACCATTTGCATCACTGCTACAACACTGTATTGTACCAGAGCTTGAAGAAGTCTACATGCAGGAGGTCACATTTTGAATTATTATTTATTGGAAATGGTTTTACACTAGTGCTTCGTAGTGATGGCAGCGGTGTTAATGATCTTGTTTTAGTTCTTTCTTGTCCTCATGAAACATGCCGGCAATAATTTATGTCTTCATCTTCAAAATAAAGCTCATTACATTGCCAGTACATTCACTTACACTCTCAGCAGCAGATTTCACTTCTTTTAATCAGCATTTAGGCGAATTTTGAAAGATTTCATAAGAAAGAAGAAACCAAAGAAGAAGGCCAAATATATTCTATATTATCTATATTAAAATAATAATACTCTACTAATAATAGTATATTATTGTCTGATATTGTGTCTTATTTTCAATTAATCACATGAAAACACAGGCCACACCAAGTCAATCCCACATACACCATCTTGCTGCTGGAAAACTCACTAGAGCACCAAATGTGGATTAATCCGCCACTGAAAATAGTCCCCAGCAAATGCACTGTTTTCTCCTTGTTTGTTTGCTTAAAACTACAGTGAGCAGCTGTTGACTAACACATTGTCGTTGTTGGTATTTTCATTCAATTTGTTAACAACAAGAAACATATAGAACAACACAAGCTTTAACCTTTAAAAAGGGGCTGTGTTTCGGGTTGTTTGCCACAGTTGGCAGGTGTCTGAGTCAGTCACACTCACCTCTGCCCCGCTGTGCCCAAACTGCCCACACAGACAAAACAAACATGTTTTCTGTGGTTTGCTGTGCAGAGCCGAGAGCAGAGACGAAGCTCGATGCGGTCGTTTCAGCTCTGCTCCTCCTCCTCCCTCTTTCATCCTGCTCTCTGTCCTGTAAATGGTCAGATAATGGACGTTAATTCCATCAGCCCGTCTTCACTCTGCTAATGCACCCACTTCCTGTCTGTGATGGACGGATGGAAAGAGGAGGAAAACCAAACCGAGAGTGAAGACACGGAGGGGAGGGGAGGCGAGGAGGATGTAGTTTGTGGGGAGAGGTGGAGAAGTGAAGAGAAAGGGAGGAAATAGGAGCGAGACATAGAGATGATGATGTAGAGAGAGGGGGTGGGGGGTGGGGATGCTGCCTGACACTGATGGTTGCTGGATAACAAGCTGATTTATGAAGTGTGTGTGTGTGTGTGTGTGTGTGTGCATGTGTGAAAAAAACAGATGCAAACATACACACACACACCCTCAACATCTTTATCTGCTGATTGCATCAGTCTGAGAGCTGTAGTAATCGCTGCACACACACACACAAACGAGAGAGAGAGAGGCCGAGCATCTATCTCGACTCTTAATCAGCCACCAGTTTGATTTCCAGATAAAACTGTAAGAACACAGAACATGTTCAGTATGCAGCGTGACGTCGGCAGCTCTAATGCTGCAGCTACACGTCTGGTAACACGTGTTGTGCGTTAGATAAGCCTGATCTCTTGGGGGGAGAGATCATTTAAACGAAAGTATGTGTTGTCTCTTCATCTGTTCTGTATGTTACAGAAACACGTGAACTGTGTGTGCTGGAGTATGCCAGATATATCTGAAATATGCATATGTACTTTTTTGTCAGATATATAAAGCTGCGCATAAGCATAAATCTCAATTGTTATGAAATTGTGCGCATGTGTACAAGCCTGATTTCCACTCCCACAGTTAGCCAAAGATGGACATGAGGTGTTTTCAGACCTATAGTTAGTTTGCTCTGGTCCGAATCAGTAGGATGGGTTGGAGTAAACGTGTTGCGGTTTCTTGTTGGCTTGGTTTCTTTTCACACAGAAGAAAATTCAAACGAACCAAACTGCATCACTAAAAGCCACGAGAGAACGTTCAGTCCACTCATTGGTTAGACGAGAAAGTAAACCATTCTGCCCAAAGAAGGCGACGTACTTTGTTGCTAGTCCAGCTCAGACGTCTATTCATTCTCCGGCTAACTGCTGACTTCACTCATCTGCATCCCAGCATGCAAAGCGCACCCGTTTAGCTCAAACTTGCAGAGTACCTCTTGCAGTTTGGTCAGATTGAGGTTGAATCACATTACCGCCACAAATGAAACCGCTCCACTTCCTCTAAAGGGTCTTAGTGCGATTATTTTGGTCTGTACTCAAGTACAATTGTTGTGTTCATAGTCATCGTCATCAAAATAACATTTATGATGCACCTTTTGATTAGCATGAGATGTAACATTGTTAGGTGTGAAGTTTTATTCACTGAGACAACACAAGAGAATAATGTTGAATATTGTTTTTCGATTTCTGCATTACCATCTCACATTCAGCACAGAAAATGATGTGTATACATGTCTGAATTATGAGTGAAGTGTGCACATTATAACTGTACTTTCTTCTTTTATAAATGCTAGCTTTTCTGTGGGAAATGGCTTGTGTATTGGGCGGCTGTGGCACAGAGGGTAGTGCGGTTGTCCATTAACCCCAGGGTTGGTGGTTCAATCCCGGCTCCTCCTGTCCACATGTCAAAGTGTCCTTGGGCAAGACACTGAACCCTAAGTTGCCCCTGGTGGAGGCCAGCATGGCAGCTGTGTCCCCATTGGTGTGTGAATGGGTGAATTAGACTATTGTTAGAGCTTAGATTACTGTTACAGCGCTTTGGGAACCGTTTCAACGGTTGAAAAGCGCTATATAAGTAAAAGTCCATGTATGCATCTTTTAATACGTCTGGCCCCAGAGAAAAAGTCCACATACCCGACGACCAACGAAACCTTAACCTTAATAACTGAGATGCAACTTAACTAAACATGCGAGGATGTAAATTCATTGAGTTATTTGACTAAAATAGAAATTCATTGAGTCTGCATGATATGTAAGTTTGTGGTTTATGTATGTGTGCAAAGCACGCTTAAAGGAAAAAATGAGGACGTAGAGATAAGAGAAGACTTTTCCTTTGATGTGAAATTGATGAGATGGTTTTACTTTTACTTTAAAGATGGAGAGAGAGAAAGAAAGAGAGAACGAAGGGAAAAGAGGAAGAGAGTAGAGGAGGTCATATGTTCTCCTCGGTGAAGCGCATCGCCTCCATCTGTCTCCTCCTCCCTCCTCTTACTCTCCTACAAGAGGCCTCCTGCTCCCTGACTCCGCTCTCTCCTCCTCAGGGATCCTCACTCCCTTCTTTTCCATCCCCCATCCCCTTCTCCTCCTCCTCCTCCTCCTCTCTCCAGTGGGTGATCATGGGGGCCAGCAGTTCTCCTCCAGCCTGTCAGAAAACTCCCAGGACAGAACTATATTCTCCGGAAACTCTCGCATGCATTATTTTTAGTTTTTCTTGAAGTTGTGAAGCCTTCATGTCTAAAGACTCAGAGATTTCCAGCAGCACTCAGTGTTGAGCAGTTTCCAGCAAAAATAAACTCTTTATGTTTCATATTAATGAAGAACTGAGCCTACCGAAATTACACTAACAGACACTGGATTTACTATACTTACACAAAAAAGATGAAAATATGATATATGATAAGAACTACTATGATGGCACTAAAACATACCTATATATGAATTAAATTACACTGAGAAAGTTCAGGCCACTGAGTAGGTTTATTGATGGGTTCTGGATGTTTTTTTGAGGAGGTCCAGGGGTGTTTTGACCAGGTCCTATGGGTCAAAGGGGTCAGTGGGAGTTTAAGGAGTGAAGTTGTAGTTTTAGGAGTCACTGAGTAGCTTCAGTGGTTCCTTGAGGAGGTCAAATTGGTCATTAGGGAGGTTCTAGGAGTCCGTGAGGAAGTCCAAGTGTCATTTAGGAGGTTTCAGGGTTCACTGAGTGGGTTCCAGGGGTCACTGAAGTGGTTTTAGGTTTTCAAAGAGTCACTCAGGATATTCCAGAGGTCACTGAAGGAGATTTATAGTTCCAGGTGTTCTTAAGGACATCCTGTTCCTTAGGTTCTTGGACTCATTGAGGAGATTCCAGTGTTTCTTGGAGAGGTAGCACTGTTAAATAGGTAGAGTCAAAGGGTCACTGAGGATGTTCTAGATGTCGCTGAGTGAGTTTTATAGTTCTGAAAGAGGTTTCAGGGGTTCTTGAGAAGGCCCTAGGATTCCTTAAGAGAGTTCCAGGGTTCCTTGTGGAGCTCCCACGAAGGACCAATGAGAAGGTTCTATGAGTCATTGAGGAGGTCCCAGTGAAAGGAATCTAGAGATCACCAAGAAGCTTCCAGAGGTCACTGAGGAGGGTGGAGTCTCTCAAGAGGTTACAGGTGTTCTTAAGGAGATTACAGGTGTCATTCAGATGTTCCACATGACATTGAGGAGGATCCAGGGGTCATTGATGAAGTTCTTCGGCTCATTGAAGATGTTCCAGGGTTTCATAAGCAGGGTCCAAGAGGTCACTGAGGGAGGTTATAGTTCCAGATGGGTCTCAAGTATACAGGTGTTGATCCCAGGGATCACTGATAAAGTTCTGTGGAGGTTCCAGGGGTCACTGGTGTGATTCCAGCATCACCAATAAGGTCCCCGAGTTATGAGTGTCTGAGGAGGTTCCAGGGTTTTAGGGAGCTTACAGTAGTCATTCAGGTGTACCACAAGCTAATTAGAAGGATCTAGAGGTCATTGAGGAGGTTCTAAGAATATCTGAGGTGGTTCCAAGGGTTTTTGAGGGGTAACATTAGTCATTTAGACATTTCACAAGTAACTGAAGAGGATTCAGTTATCATTGAATAGGTTCTTGGGGTCAGTGAGGAGGTTTCAGGGGTCTTAGATGAAGCCACAGGTCACTTAAGATGTTCTGGGGTTAAATGGTTCATGGTTTCTTCAGGGCGTTTCTAGATATCACTGATGAGGTTTCATGTTGCCACAAACAGTTACAGGAGGCACCGAGGAGGATTCAGTGGTCTTTTAGGAGGTTCTTGGGGTGAGTGGGGGTCTTTGATGGTGCCACAATACGTTCTTAACGAAGTTAGAGGAGTAATTCAGATGTTCCATGCATGTTTACAGTATCAACATACAACATACAACAGGTAGTTCATTTCCTGTTTTGGTTACTGCTTACTTTGCAAAAACCACATTTACTGACTAATCATAGAGGGATGCATGTGTTGGACACACACACACACACACTCATTACAGCCTGTGGTGTTACACCACTTCATGCTGAGGAAAGAGGCTAAGTGTTCAAAGCCTTTCTGGGCTGAAACACACACACACACAACGTTACATAATGATGTAAGCAGCGGCCCATAGTTTTGGAAGTGGGACACTCGCTGAGAGACGGTCTGACGAAACCATAGTCCTGAGGACGTGTTTGTGTGTGTGTGTGTGTGTGTTTGTGTGCGTGTGTAGCTTCTTGAGAGTGTGTGTTTTGTAGGTTCTTAAGTGTGTGTTTGTGTGTATATGTGTGTGTATCTGCTCCTCATTAGCCAGTAGATAAAAGGAGTGTGTGGAGAGATAGAAGAGGTGATTCCTCCCTGTGGAACCGTACCTCCCTCCCTGTTTATTATTTGTATCGCTGAGTGTGTGTGTGTGTGTGTTTGTGAGTGAGTGTGTGTGTGTGTGTGTTTGTGAGTGAGTGTGTGTGTGTGTGTGTGTGATGTCAAGAAGCTTTATAGTAACAGGCGGCGTTCTTTGGATGCCCTCTCTCGTCCCCAGGGAGCGAGAGAGAGAGAGAGAGGGAGGTGGATTTATTTTTCCAGGTCTGTTGTTTATTTGAGCTTATCTGTGGTGGCCGCTGTACGCTACAGAAGGAGGTGTGTGTGTGTGCGTGTGTGTGTTTGTGCGTGTGTGTGTTTGGCAGTAGCTGTAAATCGGAGCTCGGCCAGCGTTCAACTGATGTACAACAGCAAGGATGCAGAGAGCTGCAGCACACACACACACTGTGGTGTGTCCATGATTGGATTATTTTGCTGGTGTTGTAGTGAGGTGCAGTACTTTCTTTTTTTTGGCCAAACTTAGAACTGCCAAAGTTCCTTGTAGAGGTTCCAGGGGTCATTGAGTTCCAGGGTTCCTTTTTATTACAGGGGCTCTAGGAGTCACTTAGACATTCCAGGTATTTGTTCAAACATTCCAGGGCTGGTCAGTGAGAATGTTCTTTGTGTATTTTATGAAGTTACAGTAGGCAGCAAAGGTTTCAGGTGTCATAGATTGGGGCTGGGTCTTTTTTAAAAAGGTTCAGGGGTCACTGAAGAGGTTCCAAGGGTCACTGAAAGGGTTTTACTGGTTGGGGGTTCTGGGAGTCATTTAGAGGTTTCAGTGCCTTTTAGAAAAATGTCAGGATTCTTTCAGGAAGTACTGCAAGTCCTTAAGAATATTCCAGGTATACTTTAAAAAAAGTTTTGGTAGTGACTGAAAGGTTTTGGGGGTCATTGAGAATGGGACAGTGGTCTTTACATGGGTCCAGGTGTAGAGCATTGTTCCAGTGTGTTCTGAGAAGCACTACGGTTCTTTTAGAACATTCCAGGTGTAATTTAAGAGTTTCTGGGAGTCACCTCAAGGGTTCAAGGGTGATTGATAACGTTACAGGCCTTGTAGGGGTTATTAAATGGTCTTGGGTATTTGTCCAAACATTCCAGGAATCTTTCAGCAAATTCCTAGGGGTCCTCAGGAATGTTTCAGGGGTAATTTAAGATTTTCCAAGTGTCACTGAAAATGTAAAAGCAGTCCATAAGAAGGCTTCTTTTGTCATTTACAATATTCCAGGGCTCATTTAAGATGTTCCAGGGTCAACTGAAAGGGTTTAAGGGGTCATTGAGAACTTTCCAGGGGTTTTAGGAGTCGCTTAGAGGTTTCAGTGCATTTTCCAAACTTTCCAAGAGTCTTTCACTAAGTGCTTGAGGTCTTTAAGAATGTTTCCAGGTGTAATTTACATGGTTCCAAGGGTCAACATATTTCCGGCTCTTTCAAAACTTTACAGGTGTTCGAGCAGTCACTCGGAGGTTCCAGGAGTCTTCCTGGAAGTACTACAGATCCTTAAAGGAGGTTCCAGTTGCCTTTTAACAATGGTTCAGGGGATACGGCGGTTCTTAGGGGTCACATCCAGAGGTCTGTTACCTGGACTTAACTGGTCTTAGTTTTATATTCAGAGATCACTTTACATCTTGCATTGTGTTTGTGAGTAACATGGGGGATGTTGAGGCTACAGGACCAGTACTTTATGTTTCCTATAATGGTTTAGCTATTTTTGTCAGGTTCAGATATTCTTATTTATGTGCAACATAATAACCTTATCTCCCAGATAACATTGACTACTGAGCCTTGAATGAATAATAGGGTTCTGTCTTCTGAAGGTGAACAGTTTTTTTTCTTCAAGTGTCTCTGCCTCACTTATCGGTCTATTTGCTGACATAAAACCTTTTAACAAATAGTAGCTTTAGAAGCCACATGTATAACTATAATCATGACTATTCAGCACGGCGAACCGCTCTGTGTTCTCTTCAGAGGTTGTTTCTTGGCTCTTAAGCTGCAGCTTGAATAAACTGTCAAACCGTCCTTTCTGTCAGCCCGAGTTTTCTTTATTGGCATGAAATATAAAAGATCTTGAAATATAAAAAAGCTTCCTGCAGGGCAAAAAACCACGGAGACGCGTGGAGTCGGTTTTCAGCCGTGATAAGATACTGATCCATTATCAGTCCTCTGGAAATGTTCCTAACTAATTGGTGATGTTCTTTACATTCCAGTTTGCATCAGTAATTAGATCTATAATTGTTCCTCATCTGAATAACTGATGTTTCGTACGTGCCGTGATGTCTCGTCCAGATGTTTCCAGCAGCCGCGGTGGAGTTTGGAAGCAGACTAATAGCATCTTATATATAATAAAAAAACATGAACAAGAATTTGAAAGAAGGTCTTAAAGGTTTAAGATATTACATGGTAGAAGGAGGACTATGTGTTGTAATGAAAATAATGTTTTAGCAGTCAAATTACAACCTGACAGATCTACAGTAAGTGTTTTAATCAGTGGTCAACAGGTCTAGTTTGATCTATGATCTATCAACAACGGCTCAGTACTTGTTGTAGCTTCTTTAAAGCAGTTGTAATCAATCTTTTTATAATAATAATAATAACAATAATAATAATAATAATGCATCATGTGCATACATTTGCGGAGACAATAGTCCAACAAGAAATGCTCACATGGCCGTCCTGCATGTGTCTCCATTAATATTTAAACATGTTTTATTACTTTGTTATGTGATGAAAACTTTCCAGTTGTCTCAGTGGTTTGACCCCTGACCTCAGAAAAAGAAGGTTGCCGGTTTGATTCCTGGCGTCCAAGCTTCATCTGAAGTTTGTGGTGCAGCTGCACAGCTTCATTTTTTAAATCTGAATTGTTTTTACACATTCATGTCTTGATTTTGACATTATCACATGATGTCCACTGCATAAGCATAAATGTGAAGTTTCTTCAGGTGCATTTGTTTGTTTCGGGGGGGAATCACCTTTCACTACACATTAACTTTATCAGTAGATCATAAAAAAAAAAATCTGCTGTGTCAAAGGTCGACACGTGTGAGATTATCTCAGAGATCAAAGTCACCGCTCGACTGTCCGCTTCGAACAGGATGCGGCTGCCTGCTTCAGTGCCGTGCGAGCTAAAAGCGGCTGGTCTAAAGCCGCTTCCCGCCGGGTCCTGGCTCCGGTTAGCCGCCTCCGTTAGCGCCGGCAGCTGTTCCTGGTGGGCTCTGCCTGCGTCGAGGCGGCATCTCCAGGACAGATGGCCGGCCGGCGGGGGAGGCAGCGCGGGGCCGTGACCCCCGGGAACCTGTCCAATGAGTGTGGAAGCAGCGGGGGAGTTAGCCACAGGTCTGGTTGCTAGGTTAGTGTTGCATCATGGGAGCTAATGAACAGAGGCTGGCTGGAGTTGTGTGTGTGTGTGTGTGTGTGTGTGTGTGTGTGTGTGTGTGTGTGTGTGTGTGGTGAGGTGATGTCAGAGTGTTAATGGGGGAGTGTTTACATCAGGTAAGCAGGTCCACACACACACACACACACACACACAGCAGGCTCCCTGGGGTGTCTAACTTTGTTTTTCTGATGTCCTGCTGTGACCATCAGTGGGGATAGATTGCCATGGAAACAGGGAGACAGTTAAGGGTGTAGGCGGTTAGTCATACCTGATGCGCACACACACTGCACTTTTCAAAAGAAAAGTTACAAAGTTTATTATAATGCCAAATAGATATACCGCTGGGTCTAAAAGACAAACGTCATTAAAAAGGTGAGCAGTAAAACACACCGAAGGTAAACTTTAGAGAAATATAACAGAGAAGGAAATATAAATATATGTCTTAGTATTAAAGTAAGTTTACATTTCTTGGTTCTTCTTTACGGTGGTAGTGAAATTCAGATCATTTACTCAGCAGCTGCACCACAATATGAAAATACTCCATTACAGGTAACATTACTGCATTCAACATGTTCCTGGAGTAAAAGCACATAAGTGTTGTGGGCAAAATATACATAATTAAAGTATCAAATGTAAGAGTACACGTTGAGAAAATGGCCCTTCATGACATACTGAAGATAAAATAGTTCCTGTTGTTGAACCCTCAAGGTCACCGTCACGATGCTGCTCGCATCTGAACAACGTGTACAAAATAAGCAAACGCTGTTGCAGTGAAACGGGGATTTTTAAATGCTTTAACTAAATCCCCAATAAGGTAACAAACCCCTCTCTTGGGCCGTATTCAGGCCTCTAGCTATACTGTATATATTGGATGTTGCTGTGACATTTAGCCTCTGAAATGTGGTGGAGTGTAATTATAAAGTAGCATATGGTTGAAATCCTGGTGGAACAGCCTTCACTACTCACTCAGCTAAACTAAAAGTACAAAAGTATTAACAGCAAAATGATCTTCAGGTATCAAAAGTAGTCACTACACCGCAAAATGGCGTTTATATATTTTATATTATATGATTATTATTAACTATTTTATATACTGTTATATAATTAAATCTATAACAATGAATCATATTTTAAAAGCTCATTATATGTCTTGTATGTTAAATCTTTAATCAGCAAAGTAACTATCGCAGATATACATAAAGTAAAAGTACCATTGATTATCTCATGACCCCTCAGATTCATCTTGTGACCCTTTGGAGTGGCCCGACCCCTAGGTTGGGAACCACTGGACTAATAGGTGGTTAAAACTAGCTGCTAGTTGCTCATTGATTCATCACTATTAATAATCTCATAATGCAAATACATCGTGGTATTGGTACTTTTACTTAAGTAAAAGCTCTGAGTACTTCTTCCACCACTGCAAAAAATAGTATATAAGATGTAAACTTAGAGTGACGCTATCATACGCAACTTTATTTATATATCACCTTTCATACAAACATGCTGCTTCACAGAGCGAGATTTAAACAACACAGACTGAAAATTACAACAATAAAATAATAGAAACACCAGTGATTAAAACTTAAAAACGAACACGTTGATGACACTTCCTGTCCTCCTCGTGGACTGAACGGAAGCCTCCGGCTTATACTACCAAAACTGTGGAAAGTACTAAAGTAAATGTACTCAGTGACACTCCAGCACTGCCTCTCTCTCAAAGCTCGCGCCGTCACTCAGTCGATTTAATCTTTTAACTGAAAACTTCTCCGGGCGGAGGCGGGCTCTCGGCTGATGGATTAGCAGAGGCTTAAGGTGTGTGCCAGTCACATGCTGCTGCTTCACGTTACAGACCCTTGATCGCCTATTAAGACCCGCAGATTAATGCTCCCAGTAATTAATGAGCAGCTTAGCGGTGGAGTGGACCCGCTCTCTTAAACCGATATTGTTTCTCATTAACGACGAAACCAGGAACGTAGTCGAGCGTTTCCTGACCTGTCGCTCAACATGCCGCTGATTGATGAAAGGCTACCGGTCGCTCTGAATTAGCAGAATTAGCACTAACTGTTGCTGTGGCGCTGCAGAGAGGCAGGAGTTTCTGGAGAGTACTTTTATGCAAGTACCGTGCTAAAGTTTAATTTGGGGGGAAGCACCGGTACTTCGTTATATTTCCTGTTTGTGAGACTCATTTCCTCTTTACTTTAGTATTCCCATTTTATGCAACTTTACACTTCTACTCCACCACTTCTAATTAAATATAAAATATTGTACTTTTGTCTGGTAGTATTAGTTGCAACGTACACATTAATGCAGCAGTAATATTAATCCAGAAACATCAGATATAAAAGAAAACACCGACAGGGACCATTTTACTGCAACATGAATACTTATAAGGTTTTGAATGTAGGACTTTTACTTGTAGTGGAGTATTTTCACTGCGTGGTATTAGTACTTTTACTGAAGTAAGGGATTGGAATACTTCTTCCACCACTGCATAAATGTGCTCAAGTTACGCTCTTCAAAAAGTAAACTTACAGCACTTGCCCAGTGTGGTAAATGTTAATCTGTACTATAATAAACAGGTTTGTTTTCTCTCTAAATTGGTCGACTACGTTGGCAAAACTTAAGAATATTTCACAGTGGTATTACAGTGGAACCAGCCTGATCCAGGACCGTCATACATACCGTCATATCACTACCGCTTATCTAACATGGGGCGGGTTTGGTACGATGACTGTACAGAGGAGCGCCGTTGAGGCATTTTCGTAAACAACCAAGATGGCTGCCGCGTCAGTATTAAACGAACTGGACGGTATATTTTCTCTAAAAGAAGAACAAACAGCTGCACTTTAAGCTGTTGTTGATAAGAAAGACGTGTTTGTCGTACTTCCAACAGGATTCTCTCAGTGCTACGTCACGTTTCGTTGCTCTGATTGGTTTGATTGGTAGGTTTATCCAGTTGCATCCAGAGGCATTTTGGTCTGCGCCCGTTGATAATGCCCCTTGGAAATCGAAAATGAACTGAGAGGTTCCAGACTCATTCACATTTGCGAATTGGTCTGGTGATGTCAGGCTAGCAAAGTCCACCAAGATGCAAGAAAATGACATCAGGGCAGGTGTAAAGTAACAAAACTCCAACTAAGAGCTAAGAAAGGCCTCAAACATGTTCCTTTAGCAGATTCTATGAGCTGCAGAGTAAAGTGAAGGTGGTCGTCATACTACATGATATGTAGTCCTGGATTAGGGCTTTAGTGCAACCAGATTCTGTACTGATAACATCTGGAACATCAGAGATACTGACCACACCTGAAGTACATCAGAGATGGAGCTGCTTACAGCCGTAAAACAGCAGTTCACACCTGGATTAATGATTTGTCGGTCCACCTTGAAAGAGTCCGGTTTTCATAGGATACAGCTGATGAAATCCACACCAACTGTAATGATAATTCTCTGGTGTGGTTGGGTGACATCATATCCTGTCACTCTCTTCTGTCACCTTTCAAATGAAGCCGAAACGGCCTCAAAGAAATCTCTTTGATTGTCCAAGCAGTTAGGTCAACCGCAAGTCTGGAACTTTCAAATCAATACTACTACAAAGGAGGTTCTCTTATATGTTGCCCTACAATAGTTAAAATACATTTGTTTGGAGCAGATCTAAGAAATCTGTTGATTTAAGAGCTGTTACAACAACCTGTACAGCTGCTTCCATCTCATCCATGCCAGGATTCTGGCTCTAGCTCCTTCTTAATCCCGCCTACAAAGCTCTGATTGGCTTGGTTGTTTTTCCAACCAGGGAAACAGCCGTCAACCAACAGTCAGAGGTTTGGAACCAGGCTACAACGAAATCACAAGGTATAGAAAATGGTTGAATGTAGCTATATGAAACCCCCAATGATAACTTGGTTTGGAGGAGATGTATATCTACAACAACTGAAATCAGGGCAGTATTTTCAGTCAAAATTCGATTGAGTATTTCATCTACTTCTGCTGGAGTCCCAGTGTTACTCAAACTCCTGAAGTTAAAACTCAGACCTTCACATTTCTTCTTCACATTTGGCAGATTTACATAAGAGTTATTTTCTTCTACATAAACATCATCTTCACTTATTCTCACCGCTGTGAAACTGCCACTGCCGCGCAGCGGTAATTGTGCAGTCTTACTGTAAATTATAGTCATATGCTGCTTTTTCTTCACTGGAGATCTTCAAAACAATGACAGCTGCAGCACAAACAGCAGCAGCAGACATCTCAGAAGCACCAAACTGCACTGCCATTTTAGCAATTTATGTAGATTCAGATTCAACCTTAAAAAAGCCTTGATTTTTATTGCAAATTTCTCCACTCTGCCAGTTTCTCATATATGTTGTGTATCATCTGGTTCCAGCTCCTCATTGAAACTATGTGATGTTGAGTTAAATATTCTCACCAGAGACTGTTTCATTAACTGGAAATATTCTACAGTAACCACTAAAAACAAACAAACCAAACACCTAAAGGCAGGAAACAAAACTCTTTTTTTGTCTCAACAGTAAAAACAAACTTTACAGGGTGATTTTGACTACCCATAATGCACCTGGCTCTGTGTAGCACCTGTTGCGCATGCATATGGCCGCCTGCTATTACTCCTCTGTTTCATAACATCATGCAACCTCTGTACGAGACTCAAACCACCAGATTCTCTGTGTTCTGGTCATCTCTGTGATGCCGTGCGGGGGCCTTCATCTATCTGAGGCAGCGTTTGACCACATGGCGTGACCTGAACCTCTCCGCCTACCCCTCACTGGGGTTCACCATCAATTTCCTGCGCCGCCTATGAAGTCGTGCCACATCCTTCCATCCCGAGCCTGCCAATTATCCTGCGTCACATCGTCCTCGCTCGACCTGCGAACTGAAGCCGAGCGGCGATGAAAGAGCGGAGATGTGAGCACCTTATTCGTATTCATCTGCCAGGTAACCCCTGTGTGCGGCTGGCCGGGGGGAGCCGCCTCGTGCTCAGAGTGCACCGGCCGATCCAGCCAATTAAGGGAAGCAGGTCTGAATGGAGGGTGGCAGGGGGGGAGGAGGAGGTCTGGATGGGGTTCAGTCAGGGCTGTTGTCACGGCAACACGAGCTTTGATGTTGCGGCTGTATTGTGAGGCGAGGGAGGAAGACGAGAGCAGACAAAGAGCAGAGGGGTGGCGAGAATAAAGATCTGTGACAAACGCAGGCGAGGGCTTTTTCTTCGAGGCCTGCCTCCTTCTCCGTCCAGGAAGTTGACAGCGGGACGACGTCTGGGCCCCATTTGGCCCCGAGCCTTTGCTTTACGGGATTTAGACGAGATTATGGGGGTTTTCGAAGAGGGGAAGACGTCAGACGAACAAAAACCGATGGCTAATCCGTGGTGACCCCCCTGCTAATCCACTTATTTGCCAGGTATTAACGTAGCGATCCTTCCCAAGTTAATAAGGTCCCCCCCCCTCGTCTTGCTGCCTCCAACACAGCAGGAGGAGGAGGAGCAGGAAGAGGAGGAGGAGGGACCTGCCCTTCATGTCAACATCAACACAACAAATGTTTTGTGCTTCTTCTCTTCAACAACATCTTTACAAACCCGGGTCCACACAACAGGAGATCCCAAAGTTTCCAAAGATACCTTGGCTGAATTTTGGGGAAATGTGTCTAAAATGATGCACAAGGTTAAGGTGTAAAAAGGTTAAAAGATAAATAGAGGAGGGACATGTAGATGTTTGCTGTCATGTTTGTAAAAGATTTGGTTGAACTTTCTACATTTTAGTTCACTGCAGCAGCTGAAATATTCTCTGCATCGTTCTCGACCAAATCTATCAAAGTTTCAAGCCAACATCACGGCCGCAGCAAACAGTGACGAGATACCGGAAAAGAAAAAGGCTGCAGAACGTGAATAACAATAAAACAGATGAGAGTATGAAAGTCATTGCAGCTCGATACGTTGTGTGGAAATATATGGATGAAAAAGTAAAGAACAAAATGAAATGGGGAAAAAATACACAGCAGCTTTATTAGAATGTGACAAAAACCAGCAGCCGAGCAAATGGAAGGAAAACTGCGTACGATGTGAAAACACAGAAGATGTGAAATATGTGGAGTGTGAAAAATGATCATTTGATGTCTGGATGTATGCAGAATGTGAAACATCACGGCTGCAGGGAAGAAGGAAGGAATATGTGAATTTAAAGTTGAAACGTGGTGAGGAAGAAAAAGCTGCATTTGACACAGAGGAGAGAGGAGGTCAGAGGAGGAGGAGGAGGTTTGAAGGAAGGGAAGAAGGAGGACGGAGAGATTAGGCGGATGCCGGCAGGTAATCCCGGAGGAGGAGGTCGTTAGCCGGGATCGAGCTAATTAAAATGTGATTTGTCCTACAAGCAGCTTACGGCCTGCTGCACGAGAAGAAGAAAGACGAAAAACACTCGGCTGAAACAAAGACAAATTTCATTACATGTTTTTTTTTAGACAATATTGTCCTTTAACTCTAACTCTGTCTTCCTCTGAGTGGATGGAGGGATGAGTATGGACATATGTAAAGAGCAAAACACACCAGTAGTGTTTTTTGACGTCCGTAACTCGTCTCGATGCAACTTTAGCTTGTGTTTTTCTTTGTGAAGGGCGTCCACTGACGTCCCCTGCTCTCTATATGTTGTTAACGACACTGTGGGCATGTAGATGAATTAGTTTAAGTTTTAGTTTTGTTGTTGTGGGTGGAAGCAGAGGAGCTTGTAAACCCGCTCGTACACTCGTGAAGGATTTCACTTTTTTTAAAGTGCCAAGAAATCTGTTGAGCAGATCCCGTAGAACCAGTTACACGTTGAAAATATAGTCATCAAACGCTATTTAAATAAAATAAATCTTATCATCTCAAAAAACCAAATTTAGTCCAGTTAACAGACAGCTAGTCTGTTCTGTGCTGCTATCAGCTGTTTCCGACAACAAACTCAGACTTTTGGAGATGAAAACGAAAATAAAAGCGACACGTTTTTGCTCCGTGAAATCAATTTTACTTTTATAAATGTCCATAATTATTAAATCCTAATAAAACCTTATGAGCGGCTTGCCAACAAAGGGCCGCTAAAGCTCGAGCAATCCGCGGTGCGACAGACATGCAGACGAATGGGTGAAGTGGAGTGTTCATATCGCAGGCTGCTTTTACATTACTGTTTATTCATTTTTATCAGTTATTTCTGCTGTTTGATACAATCTTCCACCTCCTCCTCCTCGTCCTCCTCCTCCTCTTTGAAGCAGTTGGATATTGGATTCTGAAATGTTTCTGTGTTGTATTGATTTCTGCTTTCACTTCAGAGCAGCTCAGACGGCCTCGACCCCTCTGTGTGTGTGTGTGTGTGTGTTTCCAGCATACATTCAGCTTCTTCTTCTGTCTTTTCTGCTGATTCACTTGTCTCATCCATTCACACTAAGTCCAGCGTTAGCCAATCTCTGCTGCTGTGAAGTCAAAGGTTGTGATACATGTTACATATTTCCTTTATGAAACCGGACAGAAATATCTAGCTAGCGTTAGCAGGTTAGCCTGCACTAACAAAGATGCAGTCTGCTTTATCATGCCATTCAACAGTGCTACCTGCAAACAGCTCATTTAAAGCCTGTCCTTTCGGACATCTGTTTCGTTTCTCACTACAGCACAAATGTGGATTAATCCACCGCTGAAAATAGTTCCCAACAAATGCACTATTTCCTCCTGTTTTAGTAACGTTTGCTAAAAACTACAGTGAGCAGCTGTTTTAGGGGAAAAAAAAGAAACTATATATTTGTGAGCATTGTTGGTTGTTTTTCATGGGATTTATTGACAATAAGAAAAATCTAGAATATCAACGTCTTTGTTTGCAAGGTTCTGCTGATATGTTGAGCTTGATGGAGGATTAATCCACAGACGGAAAAACCACAGAGATGAAGTGAGCTCACTTAAAGTCTGTCAAACACAGACTAGAGACTATTTGAGGAATTCTGGACAAAATTATTGTAACATTTCCAGCAAAAATGTTCTTAAATCTGCACCTATAAATGCGTTGTCACGTGACAGTGGACACGATGTTCGATGTGGCTTCTCTGTCTGAAAGAAGTTTCTCTGCAAGCGAATGTCATTTGCACATTGCAGATAAATGTCCTTCAGTGTCCTCGCGTGCGGCTGTGTGGGTCACAGGTATGACGTTTGTTTTGATCGGTGAAACGTGTCAATATAAGCGAGAGGAAATAATCTCATGTTGCAAATTTGGTGAAATGGGCTCCTGGTTCCCGCAGAAATGAACCAGTCAGTGCCTGTAAGGGAGGAAATCTAAAACAGACTGATGGAAGATGCTCAGAAGTCGTATAAAGTGGAGACTATTTGTAGTTAATAGGCTAAAACACTGGCAGTGTTCATGTTAAGACACTGTGGCAGTGTACACAAACCATTACCTGGGAAATGAAACATTTCTTTCTTCCATCACTTCAGTGATTTATTTTAGATTTTATTACATTATCAGATATTTGATGTTTTTCCATACGAGCAGGAAGCAGAGATTTGGAGACAAAAACCTGATTTTTTTCTCCTCCACACTGAGGGATTTTCTTTACTGACTGAATTAGAAACATCCAGTTGTTTTCTCTGCTGTTTGCAGCTGAATTGGACTGAATGAGCCTGAGAGGTTTAGACTAAACTGATTTAAAAATATCTTTAATCATGCCGCGAGCATGTGGGGACTGTCAGAAATAACATTAAAGCAAGGGGAAATGTACTAAATGGAAAGTGGAATACTGTAATTGTCCTTTAATGGACGTTAGCTTAAGTGTGAAATGGTTTTGAGTTGGTCTGTCATCATCACAGTCGCCCATAAATAGGCACAATGAGCCCCGCTGATGAGCTGTCCTGTTGAATTCGCAGCAGCAGCAGGGGGGGAGGGGGGAATCCAGGTTTGCTCTGCGAGGCTGGCCGGCCGGCCGGCAGCTATACGGTTCAATTGGCTTCCTATGATCCGCTCGCTATGATTGGATTAAGCCGTCATCCGCGGGAGATGATCTCCCCGTCCACCCACACAACAGCCAGATCCCTGCCGCTCCCCGCGATCCCTAAGCAGATTTGACAGACAATAGCATTATGCCTCCACCACATGTCTTTCATTAACGTGGGTGGGGGTGAGGAGGAGGAGGAGGAGGAGGAGGAGGAGGAGGGAGGAGGCAGGTAAATCAGGCCAGCCCGCTATGGTGCTCCGGCCTGGACGAGTGACAAGGTTCAGATCTTCTTAAAATTTGCCTTCGTGCACTCATGAAAGCCTTTAAATACAGATGCTGCAACAATTCCACAATGCGCGGAGTTTAAAAGGTGTGGACATCTTCTAATTCTGCTAACAATGCATTATGGGAAATGTAGGCTCCAATGTTTTTTATAGTGACTCATTCTAGGGACTAAAAAGGTCTCATGTGAGTGCCCACCATCATGGAAGTGCACTTTTAAGTACACTTCAAATACCAGTACGCAGACTAGTATTACTGGAGTTTTTAGAAGTGGCTCAACAGAGTTGGAGGAGCTGGACAATAAGTGGCCCAAATACTGCTGCGCTGTAAACATTAGTACAGTGAATAGTGAATAGTTGGGGTGCTGCTTGTTTGCGGCTCCTCCTGCTGCTCTGAGCATGCTCACATCCATCCAGAAACTAAGGTTTTGGGGGCCACAGAGGCTTTCAGATTTTAGGATATAAAAAGAAAGAAATCAATGTGAGCAGAGAAACTCAGCATCAGCAGGAGGAGGAGGAAGAGGAGGAGGAGGAGTGCTGAAACCTCTTTAACTTTGCAGCAGAGCCCAGACTCAGCTCAGGGTGCGTACAGCTTTTTAAGCGTAACATTCACGCACTTTCAAGGTACCTAAACCAAAAAATCTCCAGACTCTTGAAGCCTTTATCATCATCTAAATTGTTGCAATAAATGCCAGAAGACGACAAACCAATGCGTGAACATGAGTGTCGATGATGAAACACCAGATTATGTTGTACGGAGTATATTTCAATTAAAGCATATATTCCTAACCTTGAAAACATAACAATTAAAATGAAGCATTTTCCAAGACTTTGTTCGAACCCTGTCAGCTACACCGATGGCCAAAAGTATGTGGACACGAGAATATTACAGCCGTATGTGATAGTTCAACATGCTGCTGTGACAGCCTCCACTCTTCTGAGTTTATCACTTTTAGGATGATTTCCTCAGTGCAGCCGTGACTGATAAACAGAGGAGGAGTCCCAGCAGAGTTCATGTCCTCCTCTCGACTCCTGACCGACGTCAGGACTCCAGCAGGCTGCAGATGCTGCATGTTAACGCCTCCAACAACAGAGAGGTGTTTGGTGATTCTGAGCGCGCTCGGTGATCCTCCAGCCGAAGGCCGCCACTTTCATGGCCTCGGCTCCAGAAAATCCCCTGATCCAACAGAGAGCTTCAGGTGGTAGGACAGGAGGTCCCAGAGGAGGAGGAGGGGGTGAGGAGGAGGAACAGGAGAGTCAGAGAGGGAGGAGAAGAAAGAGGGGGATAATGATGATGAAAAAGAGGAAGAAAGGAGGAGAATAATGAGGAAGGAGAGGAGGAAACGAAGGAGAAGGAGGGGGATAATGAAGATGACGTGGAGGAGGAGGAACAGGAGGGAAGTTACACGTGAGGAGAACGAGAGGAGGAGGAGAAAGACAAGATGCAAAAGGAGGTGTCGAAGAACAAGAGTAAGGAATTAAAAGAAGGAGGGGAGGAAAGGGGGAGGAAGCAGAAGGAGCAGGATGAGGAGAAGAGGGAGGTCAAAAAGAAGATGATGCAGGAGAAGGAGGTGCATAATGACGGCAATCAGGAGGAGGAGACTGAGGAGATGAGGAGAAAGACAAGAAACAGGAGACGGGAAAGAGTGAGTGATAATGAGGAAAAGGAGAAACGGAGCAGAAGGATGAGGAAAGGAGAACCAAGTAGATGAAAAGAGGGAAGGAGTCAGAAAGAAAAGGGACTGGAGGAGGGGGAGGAGAGAAAGGAAAAGGAGGAGGAGCAACATGGAGGAGTAAGAAAAGGAGATGGAGGAGGATGGAGAGAAGGAAGTGGATAATTGTGATCATGATAAGAAGGAAAATGATGGAGGAGAGGTAAAAGGGGAGAGAAGTAGGAAGTAAACGAAGAGGATAAGGAGGAGGAAGAGAGGGAATCAAAGAAAATGAGGAGGAGGAGGGGGAGAAAGGAGGAGGTCCAGGAGGAGGAGTGTTTTCCCGGGTCCGAGTCCAGAGTTTGTGTTTTGCTTCTCGCAGCTCGTCTGCCAGCAGGAGGCGCTGGGCTCATCCTGGATCAGACCATCTGTTAGAGATTTGGCTGCTGACCCTGAAAATGAAACCCCACCAACACACACACACACACACACACACACACACACCAACACACACACACACACACACACACACCAACACACACACACACCAACACACACACACCAACACACACACACACACACACACACAGAGGGACTCACAGCATCATGTGATCTGCTGAACATATGACACCCATCCATCCATCCTTTTCTAAAGCTCTAATCCTGTTCAGGGGTGCAGAGGGACGGATCCTCTCCCAGCATGCACTGGGTGAGAGGTGGGCAGCACCCCGGGAACATCAGTAGTCTGTCAGAGGCCTTTAAACTGAACAAACTGACCTGATTCATCAGCTGGTTGTTGTGTAAAATGCAACAGAAAGCAAACTAAAGCAAGACATGAATACAACATACGAAGCAACTTCAGAGTTTAGTTCTATTTATTATCCTTCAGTCTTTCCATTGACTTTTGTTTTCTCTTCTTCTCATGTTAAGTCTGCTAACTGATGGTGATTTCATAAAGCAATAAAAACACACCCTTTGTTCATTTCAGTCAGTCAGATGTCAGCAGAAAGGCAGCTAGCTCAGCCAGAGACCAGGACTCATGTTGGTCCAAGAACGCCGTACGCATCCGGTTTGCAGTTCTTATTGGATTGAATGTGACGTCGTCCTGGACGATGGATCTGGTTTTCCTAATCCATCCGTGTTTCACTGGCTTTCAGTCAGGTCACCTAATGATGACGTCTTTAAAGCAGCGGACTCGAGAACGTCTTGGAAAGTAAAAGTAAACTAAAGCGCCATTATTCTGTAATTAGCACTTGTAGCGTCAGTGGCCTCTGTTTATCAGTAGTTATTAGTTTTAATAGCAGTATAACCGTTTTCTTCAGGGTGGCGGCAGAGCAAAGACAAAATCCAAAGTGTTTGTCCTTCACAAATCTAAATCTGCATATGTGACATAAATATATGTAAATATATTCAGCGTATATCAATTTCTGTACTGTGTGTATTTTATTTCCTTATATAATCTAATGCTGCTGTGCATCTACTACACAACGTACTCTCACCTGACTGAACACACACACGCACGCACAGCAGGGACATCCGTCATGCTGCTGGCAGGCTGCAGCATCACTGAGGACCAGAGGTCAAAGGTCAGAGGTCACTGTGGGAGACAAGGACGGAGCCAGGGACAGCCCACACACACACACAATGACATACACAAATGAACATATAACGGCACACACACACAGTCTGTCCCTGATGTCATGGTCACCTCCCCTGCAGCAGAACAGCGTTTCCTCCCCCAGAGGACGACAAAGTCACAACTCAACAACCTTCTCTCTTCTCCTTTACTTACCTCCTCTGTCCTTTCCTTTTCCCCTTTCCTCTCCTCCTCTCCTTTCCTTCCTTTTCCCTCCTTGTCTCCTCCTCTAACCACTTTCCTTCCTTCTCTGTCCCTGCTGTTAATTGGTTGTTCATAGATGAACCTCGTTAAGCTCATTAGCTGTGGTCGAGCCTCGCTCTCTCACACCACCATCACAGAGAGAGAGAGAGACAGGACACAGGGTATGTCGGTTGACCACAGCTGTCCTGCCAGATGTGCCTCCACTCTCTCTCTCTCTCTAATTGGCTGGTCTCGTGTGACTCGATTGACAGCTGTCAGTCGTAGTCGGGGGTTACGTTTTTATCTCCATGACGGAAGAACAGTGTAGATTTGTCTGTTGGGTATGTGTGCAGTACAGTAAGACAGTACAGGAAAGAACGAGAGCAGATGTGAGCATCTTTACCTGCGTCATTTTATTAAACAGTCAAAAGAGCGAGTGTGTGGTCAGTTGCATCTTTAATGGAGTTTTGCTTAATATAGAAAAGCTGAAATCTGTAAAATCTGCACAGTGCCTCTGCAAATTAAGAGACTGCACGTGCAGTACACATGCCTGCTGCTTTATGATACAGTACACAGTCGGTACAGTGTTATATTGACTGAAGATAAAGGACTTTGAACAGTTGTAAATGGTAATTACCTATTTGTAAAACCTGTTAAAAGACTCGAGAAGTTGTGTTTTGACGTGAATTTTAATCTGATTTAAATGTTTGTCCTTCATGTATTTGTTCGCCAACGCCATTTGTTTCTGCAGCTTTTCCACCACGCCAGCCTCCCTCCATTATGTGTTGAAGCTTTTGGTATTTGGCTCGACTTTGCTGAGCTCTACAATGTTCGTGCCGGTCTTTGTTGAGGATGGATTAGTCCACCAGCAGAATCCTTGTTGCTCCTGCAAAATCTACTTCTACAACCATTAAAAGGGAGATTATTTCACATTATTGCCTCTGACTGAACTATAGTTCCTGACCTCACAGGAACTATAGTTATTGAATAATAATAAAATAATCAAAATACACTGTGGCCTAAAGGCTACTGGTGTAGATGCTAACCTGCAGAAAGATGGAGGCTTCAGTGCTGCACATTTTTCTTTAGTTCTGAGGTTTGTATCGTTCTGTAACATGAACATAAAAGAAATGGAGGAAGTGCTGCTCTGCGTTCAGGAACAGCAGCTCTAATTTAAAGCTGACAGCCTCGTGTGTGTGTGTGTGTGTGTGT
>LKNJ01004639.1:17686-29897 GCA_002120245.1 Maccullochella peelii | reverse complement strand
TTTTGGAATAAGGCTGTAACATGACAGAATGTGGAAAACGCTGTGAATACTTTCCGGATGCACTGTATACTCTGTTTCTTTTCCTCTTGAGGCAAAACACTTTATTCTTTCAATAAATATGAAACTCAATGTTTAAGGGACTTACCAACTTGATCTTCACAGGACAATGTGGAGAAAAAGTCAAACAAGTATTTTGACATGTGAGTGCATACAATTTACTAGCTTATTATGACTTTAACAGCCACCAGGGAAACAAAACATATCTCCTTTTTTATCGTCATACAAAACACAAAGTTTATATTAACTAAATCTGCCAAATGTTCACTGTCAGTGTTTTTCTAGCTCCTGTTTTATTACATAATCTCAAGGTCCTGTCTTGAATAAGGTCCTGCTGTCAAAATCTAGTTTTAATGAAATATACTTATTTGCTTTCTTGCTGAGAAGATCATTCTCCTGGCTTTAGCTTCACATTCAACAGAAAGATATGATATAAATACAAATATAAGTGTTTCCCCCAAAATGTTGAACTATTCCCTTAAGACATTCATTATTTTAGTTCTGTGTTTTTATGTTTCATATTTTCATATTTATTTTAACTCAAGGCCATGATTGCACGGTATGGAGTACAAACAAAATAAAAATACAATCATAACAGAACAATGCCATCCAGCAGGAATGAAATAGATAAAGTTAGAAGAAAATATACTTAAACAGAGGTAGAACATTCTTCAAGAAGACATCTAACTTACAAATACAGTAACTTTTGCCTTATCTCACTGTAATAACAAAATTAATTTCAACATGGATGGGCGATTTACATAACACTGCGGCGAGTACTTGTCCCTATAATCCATAATGCTTATGTTCTTACATTACAAAATGTGATACTTGTCTCCCAGACGGTTGGCAACATAAAGGTTGCAGATCCTCCGATTCCTGTCCAAGCCTTTATAGCTTGCCTGCAAATCCCCCCTGAAGTTACAAACAGCCTGTCTGTAATTTTGGTTTTCATAAACAACGGATCCTTTTCCACCTCTCTATGAGCCTCTGCTGAACAGTTAGTTTCAACCAGTTGATGTGGTCACATATTTGTGTGAGCCTGAGGTAAAGTAAAACCACAGTCATCTGATTAACCTGCAAGACCCATGGTGCCACATAAACCCCCGAGTTGCAAATAGCCGTACACAATGCGGCTGAGTTTAGTTTACTTGCCCTCTAGCAGCTTCCCCAGAAGCCAATAAATCTATTTCTGACTAAAACACAGAGTTCCTATCTTTCCAGCTCCCCGTAGACCATATTATTTGTTTGTCATTTTAATGTTTAGGTGTAGCTTTACCAATGTATCTATTTTTTGAAACCCCCACACATCACATGCATACAACATAACTGCTATGACTTACCTATCAAAAAGATCTAATGTAATATCTACAGGTAAATCAAATTTCCTACATTCACTAATGAGGGCAAACAGAGCTCTGGAGGTCTTCTTATGCAGCCCCTCAATGGCAATCAGATATTACATACAAACTTTAGTTTAATATCAGTTTTTCTACAACTAAAAACAGTCATTTTAGTTTTATTTCTATTGACTATTAAACTTTAATTTCTCATAGAAATTGCTCCTTACTGTGTGCAAACCTTGTTCTGTTGTAGACATGATAATCATATCATCCGTGTGCATAAGTACCATAAGCTGAATATAACTAATCTATCAGTGTTGTTAAAATTGATAGGCTATTCTGGAGTAGATACTCCTCTAAATCACTGATAAATAATGCAAATAAAAATGGTGATACATTTTCACCCTCATCTAATTCCAGCTAAACCTAAAAGAACCCTCAGATTTAACACCATGAACAAAAACACATAATGTGATATTTTTTGTACATATGCCTTACTACATCCAGGAATTTGCTAATACCTGCTTTTATCATGCCTCTGGAAATGCCTTGGTGTAATCAATAAAAAAACAGCTATTTGCATTGTCTTTTTAAAGACATATATATATATATATATATATATATATATAACAAACAGTATTTTATTCATATTTTATATGCCTATAGAGAAAATATGGGTGTTGCGCTCAATAGCAGCCCCCAGTACAGCCCTTCTGCCCCACCTTTATCAGAGAAAAGGCTGCAGTTTTATTTTTAACCACTAGATGGCATAAGTGAGACATCACTACAGAACCATCTGCCTGTTCTGTCTGCAGAATCCTTTTTTGGCTCAATATAAACCTTTTATATGAACATAGATTGTTTTGGAGAAAGATTAGTCAACATGTAAACTATGACTAAATTATAACTATGACTAAGTTTGCCTTTTCATTTTTTTTTTTGTTAATTTGTGTAAGTTGTGTTTTCCTTTTCCTGAAAATGACAGCAGGGGATTTGATTTGGCTTTGCAGAGCATGCCATCAAGATAAATGAACTAAATTAAGGATTCACTTTGACATTAGTCCACTGAAGAATACTTAAGGACATTTTTAAAGTAGCTGTCTTTTGTTTCTTCCGGTATTGGAGAACTGGTGTTAGAGGGAATAGAAAGTCGAGAAGGGACTTTTTGAGATGACTCTTACGGTTAGAGGTCATGAAAGATGAAAGCAGAGGACAGGAGGGAGGAAAAGGAGACAACGTGGATACAAAGGAGCTTGTGAAAGAGACCAAAATATAGCTGCTATACCATACTAAAGACAGACCGCTTACTATGACTAATGGCATGTGGTTGGCAGTTGTCAAGGCAACTGGCTGGCCATCCACCGAGGCCTCAGAGACAAACAGGAAGTAGAGTGAGAACCGAGAACAGCAACTGAAACTGAAACAGCAGTTAGTGCTCTGGTTTAACTGAATGAGCTGTGTGTGTGTGTAACAGGGAGACATCTGCTCTGACAAAAAGCTAAAGCACAAGCGAAGTATTTTCCACTCCGCACACGTACCCCCAATTTCTTGTGCGGTAATTACATGTGCTAATTTGCATACCTCAGCACCAAACATTGTTTTTACCCGACTTTCTTTTTTCATTTTTTCTTAACAGCAACAGACACAGAAGCTGTCATAAAGCATAAACCTGGACTCTGATCTTTATGAGTGCACAAGATAAACTGTCAGCGATGTGAAGTCCTTCTGCAGGTCATAAAGCACGTTAAACACCTCAGAATAAATACAAAAAAAACAGTCTTTATTCAGATTTTACATGTTGATTCACATGTAGTTTTCATAATGTACACAGTTGCACAGACATGTAGCAGTTAAAACCTCTTAGCTGTGTTGCAAGTAGCGGAGCAATAACCCCCCCCCCCCTTGAACTGAATGGTAATATTTTCCTTTATGATGCATGCAGCTGAGCAACAGACATGGCTCTGAATCACATGAAAAAGCAAAAGCAGGTTGTAAAGATGAACAACTACATGACAGATCACTTTTTGATCACATTATTTTATCTCCCCCGACATCCAGCTTTCACTGATGACTTCTGGCTGCAGTCACATCTCTTTTATACACACAAAGAAGCAGAAACATACTCTTGTAAGTGCACTTTAGTTATTACTTGCTTGACCTCTTTATAATAACATGGTCAGGGTTTTGAGGCAATGTGAATTACAGAGGGGTCTGAATATTTGATTATTCAACTAGAAGTCTTGATCATTTAGAACTAGCTGATTTCAGGTCAACCCATGTTTCAATATTGAAAACATAAAATTTGCTCTTGTGCAATGGCCAAATAATGGATCGTGCGGCTTGTATGCCAAGCGACACTTATAGTAATTAGGCACATTTAAGATTCACAAACAATTAACAGCATCTGATTTGGTCATTACAACTACAGGGTTGTACGAATCCCAACTGTTAGTTTTCAATATCACGCTTAGAGAGGATGTGACCACTGAGATTGCCGACAATAAAAAGGCTCACAAGGACAAACGCATGGTTAAAAAGTAGCAGGTGTTTGTAATGACAAAATTATTAGCATGCATTGCTTTAAATATTTATGGGGGAAAAAAAGATCCTGTAAGTCATTATTTCAAGAAAGTTTCTCATTATAGTGACTTAGTGTACTAACTTTTTTTAATTACATTGGTGGAAATGGGCTTAAATAAATATTGCCTGTTGATTAGCCTTACCATCGAGAACTATCATGAAGTGTAGCCACACAGAAAAGGAAGCAATCTCTCAGTATGTGATGCAAGTTGCTAACAATGAAAGGCACGTGGCAGAAACATTTGGTAAAGCAGTGCCTATTCCCACATCTGCTATGAAGTGAGGCCAAGCCCCTTTGATTCAATGAGAATCTTAAATAAATTCACCATGATAGTAATGTGGGTCCAGTGTAAATCTCTCTAGTGGTTTGGTTCAAAATCACAGCGGATTCCTATTTGTCCTATTGTTTTCCTACAAGAGCTTTTTAGAGCTGTTCCCACTGGAGCTCTGCTGAAGGCAGGCTGGGAATGAGGACTGTGCTTTAGCCTGCTAGCTGCTAACAGAAGTAGCTTTTATTTCATATTCTGGTCCATTTCCATTTTTTAGGTCAATTATATTTGTTCTAAATAATATTTAAAGCACTGAGCTTGCTCCAATAATGCCTCGTATAACAGACATTACAACAAATATCTTCTATTTTTGCTGCCATAGTTCATCATTCTGTAGATATGTTTTATCTTTAAGACATCCGGATTAAGGCTAGGTGCTACTGAGCTCTAAGATAGGAAGCATGGAGAGGTGGACACAATAACAAAACAAGAGGAAAAGACTTGGTGTGCAACATCTGTGCACTAACGTCAACTGGGAAATGGGAAGTTTTGAGCTAAGAGACTAGACTGACATAAAAACAACAGAGCCCAGCCTCTGCCGATGTCTTCTGTAAAGCAGCTAAAGCCCAGACTTCCTTATTCCTTGTTATCGCAGAAAGATACTCGATTTCACTCAGGTTGAAACCCTGAGATTCAGTCCCACTGTCTCCTTCCTCGAACTCAATGATCTTAAATAGAAATAATCTAACATATGAGGATAATGTTTGTTACTTTAACACCCCCACTAAAACACTGCCTGCTCTCAATCCACATAGCGGCGAATAAAACCCCTGAAAGCTACCTGCATGTGTCACTGGCAGACTAAAGCACAGCTCCAGCCGCACTCTATCAAAAAGGCACACATCTTCAATAAGGCTTTTTCTCTCCCACACACACACACACACACACACACACACACACACACACACACACACACACACACACACCAGTGCTGTCCGTAAGGTGCTGAAGCGGCTTGCAGGCATACATACATGTGAGCTATGTACATTACTCACACCAGGAAGCTGAATAGAGGAGAAGACATGAATGCATTGTTCACAGTGTGTCTGTCAGTGAGCCGGTCTGCTCATCTGTCTGCGTGTTGGCGGCGGCTACATTGTCCTGAGGTCTCCAGACAGACAGACAGACAGACAGACAGACAGACTCCACTGCAGGGCAAATCAGGGCTTGATCTTCATCTCGATAAAACAACATGCCTTTGACTGTTCTGCAGCGTGCTGCGAGTAAAGCTGGTTTGCCAACAGAGACGTCCTTTCCCACGAAATGTTTGTGCTCGTCGCTTCCTTATAAACACGGATTGCTTCTGGCATTATGCAATCTTTGTTCCCATCCATGCGTCCCAGTAAAGCATTTAGTGCAAAGTTTCATGCTAACACTTGAGCTTACACTATTTTGAGACAGCAGGTAATTGGTCCAGATACTTAATGAGTGAGTAATCCTAAATGACATGTGGATAAATTTGGCAATTTTATGGAGGAAATTGGAAAAATTTTAATAAAATACAAAAACAACTTCCTGTGATCAACTATTATGGACTGTTTCACAGTGAAGGTTTTAGGCGACTGGAGACTGTATACAGCGTACCTCCTATGAGGACGTACCTCCAAACCTATAGCTCGGCAATACTGAGTCAAAGATAATTCATTAAAAACATATATTCATCTACAGGCTGTGCAATAAAAAAAACAGACACTTTCACAACTAAAAGCATGTTTTTCTTTCATTAGATAAAAGTGGTGTATTTCTTTAGTGTAAGGCTAAAGTGTTAGCACAAAGCTGCAAAGGAAATGAACTACCGGTGACACATGGATGATTATCGTGTTTATAATAAAATATTATATTTATTCCACGTTTGTCAGTGTGTACGGTCATAAATTTTAAGCTGCACACGGAGGGTCCGCGAACCCTCGCAGACATGGGAGGATGATGAAATTTACCTCAAGCAGACCCTCGCATCCGTGCAGGTACAGAAATAATAAACTGGGCTTAAGTGCTCACCAATAAGTGGGCAAGTGGGCAACACCAGCAAGCATTTCTCCAATTTAAAAGGAAAACTTGGCCCAGACATAAGCGACAATAAAATCAAAGGTTTTGGAGCTCGCCCTCTTTAGGCTCCACGCTGCCCTGATGGAGAAAACAAACACTCTTTGTCATTCCCGTGCCCTGGAAGCAGTGATGATACTCCCTTATCTGGGGGTCAGAGGTCAGGAGGAAGTGACATCAGAGGTTTTCATAATGACACTTGCGCGCATCTCGTGGGTGTGGCTGGTTGCGGCGGACACAAGAGAGTTCTGGCTGTAGGTTGGCGCCCAGCCGTCGGTGTGGTAGCTGATGAGAGGGGCTGGGTCTCGCGTGCTGGTGACCCTGAAGTTGGGCTTGCTCGCACTGACGAAGGTGGCCATGCCTGGAAGGGAACACGTGGGGACCCTGAGAACAGATGGGTTGTAGTCCCGCCTCCATACAGCACTGACACCCTGTCAGTACAATGGGGGAAAAAAAGAGAATAAGAGAAAGAGGAAGGTAACATAACTTTGCATAAGCAAAACTACAGTCGGAGCCACAAAGGCTGTGGCTAATTCCTGACGTACATTGTGGTGAAATTGTGCTGGATTATACAACATCAAACACACCATGACAAAAATGATTATAGAGCTGAATCAGCACCTCTGTGATACAGTCAAAATATGTGTACATGATATGCTTCTGCAGGGGAATGAATTATATGTAAAAAGTGTTAATGTTACTGTATCAACACTGGCCAAAAACTTCTTATTGACATCGATTTGTGTGTGTGTGTGTTCACTGTGGGTACAATGTACTACAAAGCATAACCTCAGATCAAACTGTTAATGTTTGACAGCCTCAGTTCCTGACAAGGCCCTCCCTTTTCTCAGTCTCTCGCAACATTACAGGAAAGAACACACTCACTCTCACACACACACCCTGTTTCAGCAGTAAGGTTGAAACAGGTAAAAACCTGTTTATCTGAAGATCAGAACAGTTAATAATTGATTCACCAATCTCTCCTCTGTGTTGAAGTGTTTATTATCAGAGACTCACCTCTTTAGTTTCCTCTGTGTCACTGTCTGTGTCGCTGTCTGTAGGAATGAAGACGCACATAAAAACGGTTTATAAATTAGGATTCAGGAAATCCTCAGATCACATACAACAGGGGGGAAGAAAAACTGAGAGAAATATATGGAGAGCGGGAGAGAGAGGAAGAGTTCAGTAAAACCTGGATTTTAACCAGAAAACCATACTGACAAGGCTCACGTTGAGCAGCGCATTTTCAACTGTTTAAACAGTGCAAACATCTGCACACAGTAGCACAAAAAAACAAATATTAAAGTAGGTCAAGTAAAAAACAACAAAGTTCACTCTTCAAGTGATGGTAGCGATTGAGAAAGATGAAAAAAGTTAAGACAGGTGGAATGATTCCAACTGTAAACTGGTAGAGCCAACTCTGCCTGAATGACTGGTTGGGTAAAAAGAGAAGACAGGTGAGATAAACAGATCTCAGGGTGGTAACGAAACACTTAATGTAAGATGTCCAGTACTGACAATGTAATGACCTCACAGAGCATCAGAAAATAAGAACTATTCGACTTTTTTGTACACTTTTTAAACTGTTATTAATTTAATTCTAGCAAAAGCCCTTCTGCTACTCCAACTACAAGTTGAAAAACAGCCTGAACAAGTCTAATTCAAGGCCTGTCAGCAGTCAGAATCACCTATGGTTGGTTATTATCAACATTCAGCTGCTCTGCCCATGCTGTTCCCCACTTGAGATAAGACCCGGGGACTGCAGTACAGAACATGCAGACACTTTAGGTGGATGATGTAATGACATATTAGGTTCACAACCCTCTTCCCCTCTTTCTTTTGACTGGATTTAACTCAATGCTTAACTCTGTTCTCTGACAAAACAAACAAAAAAAAACAAACATATTTGATGAAAGCCCCTGAAGTCAAATGAATTACTATTTTCTAATGTCTGTCCTTATTTATTTATTTTAAGATATTGATATAGTTTTGTATTATTATTATCAGCTTATTTAGAATTTGTCTCTCATTGCATAGATATATTTTATTTTAATTTATGTATTATTTTTTGCCGTTACCTGCTCTCCTGTGTTGTGTACTTGTTTGTGCCTGACGTAATATGTATGTTTTTTTGTACACTTTAACACACAAGTACCATCAACCATGCCCTAGAACGTTGCTCCTTTGTATGTGTTATAACCACCATGTTCTAAAATGGCTTGCTGATCCTAATCGTGGTCAAAATGTAACAAGTAACCAACCTATTTATGCTCCTTATCATAATAGCAAAGTGTGTTGTGTGTTGCGTGTGTGTGTGTGTGTGTGTTGTCTCACCACAGCACGAAGACACAGGAGAGATTTGGAGCGGGTATGAGTGGGAGGAGCTAACGGTCTGCTCTTCATTCTCTGTGGTCACTTCGATCGTCTGACAGACGAATGGCAGTTGCTCGCTGGTGATCACATGGTCTTCTGCTGAGCTGTGGATGGCTGTGATTGGACAGACGGGAGCCGTTACGACAGGCTGAACACATGAATTCACTCGAAAGCGGTAAATGATTTATTAATTTAAAAAAAAAAAAAAAAAAGTGTGTGGCGAGATCTTTTTACCCATCTAACCACTGCTGCAAGACAGTGTCCCCATCAGCTATTGGTAGTGTAGCTATTCAATATTTATAAACTCAAAAAAGTGCTTTGACCGTGGCATTAGAGAACAACTTGAACACTGAAGCCAGATGTGATCTCTTCTATTTTTTTCTATAGACCCTTTGTGTGCAGACGTCATGATTACGTTAAGGTTAAACACGATAAGACAAAGGATTGGACTGAAAACTGCTCGTATTTGTAGCGCACACTTCATATCAGGTAGGGTTAAATAAAGTATTGTCTGTTGTAGGTATGGATAACGTTATGTGTCTAAAGGTTTGTCATGCCCACTTATCATAAATTGGGGGACTAGGAGGAATAAGTGATTTATCTCATAAGGCTAACTCTTTTAGCGCATTAGCTAACTTTGTTAGCTAGTTGCACGGCCAGTGACCAAAAAAAAGGAAATTGTAGGAGGTAATTGTAGAAATGGAGAGGGAACTTCAACAGTAAGAAGGAGCATGCTGTGTGTCCTGTCAGATCATCCATCCATTGAGTTAGCGTGTGTGGGTCGGCCAATCTGGTCCCGTTGGTCACTGTCCCATGGGTCAACTAACCTTGCTAGCTCGCGTTAGCTAACGTGTTCAGGGAATGATTCCGTCTCCACCCACACAAAAACGTTATAAAGTTTACTAACAGAAAAGGGGTCTATAAAATACATGTTTTTTGAGGAAAACATTATATATAGCTCTATGCCACTGTGGTTGCATGGCAAAGCTTTTAATTGTAATTATTCTTAAATGGTGGAAACAGAAACCCAGGTCGGACCCCAAAAACAATTAATAAAGAAGACACTGGTGTGGTACCTGAGGTGCTGTCCGTCACTGTAAGCTCTACTGTTTCCTGCTTGATCGCTTCCTGTTTGGTATAGTCAATAGGTCCAGCATGAGCGTCAGCAAGAGTCCTGTCTGGAGATGGAGAAGCTACCTGGTGGTGAGAAGGGCAGAGAGATAATTATGGAGGATTGATGATGTTTATTGTGCATGCAGTGTGACTAACATTGCAAGATCTGTGGCTGCTTTTCATCACACAGAGGAATTAACAGTACATATAGAGCAGGAAACATTTCTTTCAAACTGCTAAAACACAGAGGTTCATTTATACCAGTTATATGCACACAAATACTCACATGCCCATTTAAAAGATAGTATTCACAATATAACTTCATTACATTTTAACTGTGATAGTGAGAAACTCTAATAAGACTGGGATGTCTCATTAGAGTGCAGAGACTTGCTCGGGTATTTAGCTGTATAAACAGCTTATTCCAACTAAGACCATAGCAGGATACGACCGGATATAATTTCAGGCATGCAAACACACAAGTGAAACCTGACCAAAACTAACCAGCTGGTTCTAACCAGGCAAATATTAAACAAACGCTCTTGCTCATTCCTAAACACTTAATAAGTAAAGGTTGATGTCTTTGTGTTTATATATTTCAGCATTCCTTTAGCAGACTGAACAGTTTGACTATTACTAATTTACATTTCTATTATTTCTAAGTCGTTTTGTAAAGTTGAGTCTAAATGAATGTTTCTAGAAGGAAATACAGTATGAGAAACTGTGCTTATTTAAGTAAACTTAAGTCTTTAGTGTGTCTTCTTTTAATTATTATTATTAATAACAATTATATTTATAATTAGTAAGTCAGGTTTTAAAGAGTCGTCTTTCTTTAGTTTTGACTTTATACTCAGATTTAGGCAATGCAGAGTTGAGGATTGTCTACAGAAAGGTTGAAAGTCAGTATGTGTTTTCTGTTCCTTGCTGGTGACTCTGGAAATAAACAAGCCAATTCCATCATCTTCTGCAGTGCTGCCACTTATGGTGAGCAGAAATAAAACGTTGAATGTGTTTTAAGAACTTTAAGTGATTAAGTGACGTATGAACAACCTCCTGAAGAGATTTTTTTTGTGTTAAGTGCCCACAAAAACCCACTGCCCTATCCTGCAAATGTTGTGGGTTTCATGTATAAAATGGCTTTTATACGTTTATCTACCTCTTTATTTCCCTTGGGCCTGCCCTCCTTGTCGGTCTTCTTCTTTCCTAAATGGACACACAGACAGAAACACACACACCTTTCAGGAATTGATTTAAAAGCCATAATATATCTGACAAGAGCCTTAACAGAAAAGTGATAAGATTTCTAAGGATCCGCAGCAGCACTCACCTTTCTTAATGCTTCTCTCTGAGGAGGACAGCATCTTGTAGACTCTGAAGGCATTAGTTCCCTTTTTGATGCTTTTATCCTTCACCTCCTCGATGTCTGGAAGGCTGTTCATGGCACAGCGGAAATTTGCCTTCCACGTCTTGGGATCTGGACGGTCTGTGCCTGGCTGGTATTTCCCTACACACACACAGAAAATCACAGAAGATTGACCAAGTGGTTATTTATTACTACAAGTGGTCTACGTCACAAAGATCGCTATCATTTTCCAGGTAAATAGTTATTAAATTCTGATATTCGTCACACATTATTATTACGATTCTAATAAAGAATAAAGATTAGACAAAACAACAAAAATATGCTTTATTTGTTATGTGGGTAGGACTCATTGCTATAGACAACAAACTATGACAGCAGACTGTTACTTGGTTTGCGTCGTTGTTATGTTTAAAGCCTGTTTTATCTTCTGTACAGCAGTGTGAAACACTGGAAAAGTTTTATGATTTAATCTGATGATGAAACCTTGTTTTCTAAAAACAATTCAAAAAAATATTTTTTTAAGTCAAGCAAGAATCTAGCTGATGTTTTAACACGTTCTCCTCTTTACAGATGCAGCAAGGGGTTGTGTGTTTTTCTACTCTTACAGAACCACTGTGTGCTTCCTAACAGTTGTACCTTAAGGTTAGCTTCCTGTGGCCTAACAGAATGGGACACTCTGACAACTTCATCATTTTGATTTGCTACCTGAAAATATGACGCAAATCGAAAGTTTCTTTGATTTTGGACAGAGAACTGGTGTGGTGTCTGGTCGGCATAAAAATGAAAACCACTAAAAAGGAGAACCACACTGATTGTATAGTTAGATCAGTGTATTTACCAGTGTGTATTGCCCATCTCATGAAGAGCGGAGCGTCCTTCTCCAGGTCCCAGCCATGACGCGCAGCATGCATCCATGGGATCTGGAAGATTCTCTTTTCCTACAGACATTTACAATTTGTCAGCTCTTGAACTATAATATTCTGTGTGTGTGTGTGTGTGTGTGTGTGTGT
>LKNJ01004639.1:0-17557 GCA_002120245.1 Maccullochella peelii | reverse complement strand
ACACACACACACACACACACACACACACACACACACACACACACACACATTACAGACAGCAACATCTATATGTGTGATGACTGGTTACATTTACATTTTCTTCAAAAGGTTTTATGTTATAGTAGTAGTATAGTGTGTATATATAGTAAATTAGTGCTAATAGAAAAAGGGGGTGGTAATTAGCACAGGCAGCAATACAAATATCAAAACATAATAGCATGCAGTCTATTCTGCCAACCAGTGTGAGTGGAAGCAACCAATAAGGTTATTTCTCCTACAAACACTCATCCTTTGTGGGCAAAACAAAGCACACAGTTTAATCCATTTGGTTGGTGGTTGTAAAGATAAAAACTCCCGCCCCAAGTCCATTGTTTGATTTGTGCCGTAAAGAACATCATAAAATATTGCTCACAAATAAAACTGTCAAAGCATGCAGCCATGTAGTCTGCTCTTATCTGCAACCCCGTATTGATTCTTTGTATGATTGAATTTTAAATATTTTAGAAAAAAAAACAAGAAGGAGAACAACAGAAGGAGCTAAATGAAGATAATAATGAAAGCAGCATGTTTATTTAAAAAAAAAGGTGAGCGCAATCTTCAACCACCCCAGCCCCATTTGATTTAAGCGCAGGGTTATGGTCCCTGCAGTCTGATGTTGTTCAAATGATCAAAGTCCGGTGGGCCACATCAGCCAGTGAGCCAACGCGCTGGCTCGCAACATGAGAACAAGCTCCCTAACAGGCCAAACAGGGTGACACGGCACAAAGTATCATCCCTTATGAGCCACAAGGTTGAAACTTCCAGCTGCATCCGGCTCGCTGCTCAGTGAAACACTGCACACAGTACATACAAGTTGACTCCAGTGCAATACCATATATGCTATATATATATATATATATGTGTGTGTGTGTGTGTGTGTGTGTGTGTGTGTGTATTACTATGACCAATATAAGTTTAAAAAGGAAGTAGTAGGAATAGTATATGGTATGGTAGTTAAGTATGTTGACTTGGAAATTTGTATGGCTGTGTTAGTGAAAACATTAGTAATTCATTTCAGGGTTAAAATGCAAAAAAAAAAAAAAGCCATTCACTCAGCTTCAACTAGTTTCAGACCAACACTGCTAGTTATATTATTATGTGGCAATGTGTTTTGTTTCTGATTGCACAATGAGGTACTATCCTTGTTTTTTGTTTTTTAAAGTGGGTAAATTGCATCAGTAGCCAAGCTGTATGAATACTTCATAATATTTGCTATGTCTGCATGATAGCTAAACCCTGTTGTCAGGATACATAACAGACTCCTTACAGCATTTTGATAATGAACGAACACATGCACGAAGGCCTGAATACAACATGAATATTGTTCACAAGTCAGTGCATTTCTCCTCACATAACAGAATACACTAATACTTTTAAAAATGTCAAACTAACAAAAACAGTGCATCTGACACTTCATGCTATTACGTTATTAACATGTGCCAGGTTATTGCCATATTCCCTCTGACTTTTGGTAAATCTTAGTAATAGGATTCTTTGGGATCAAAGTTTGATTCAACGTTAGCAACGTCAAGTCAAAAGTTAGCCGCGGTCTGTTTGTCTACTGTCTGCCAGCGTGCTCCTGACCATAACAACCGATCCAAAAGTGAAAATAAATACCATACCTTGTCAACACACGGAGAGACAAACTAGTCCTACTTTCACTTACACAGCGAGCTGGGGATCCGTCATGTCGTCCTGTAGGAAGTCGGTGTGGTGCGAGCGTAAGCCAACAGCGTTAATATGCGGAAATAAAATGTTACCTGTTCAGTTTGGACGGCCTGTAGCTTCACTGTCCTGCTCTCGGAACAACAAGCGCAGCTGGAGTTGAACAAGTTAATTTATTTGTGGTTTAAAGTGGGGGGGGGATAAAGGGAAAGTATGGCCGTCGTTTATTTCTGTTTCTGTGCCCAGACCGAAAGCAAAACAACGGCTGGTTCGGGAAGTGGGGGCTCGAGCTGGAAATCCCCCTCCTACTCTCGTGCTCTCGCTTTGGATCGATCTCGAGCGGCGTCGCGGAAGTGTCTTGGCCGCGTGCGCGCTCGCCAGGAACAACCCATCACGAAGAGGACTCACTCTGATGTTTTTTCGTGGAACCACGAAAATCAACGCAATCCTCTCCCCATGGTTTGGTTCAATATCTAGCCACAGATTTCTGTTTTGTTATTTCATTTATTATCTACTTCTTTGAGCGTTCTTAAGTGGTAAGTTTTGTGATTTATAAGTTATGACCATAGGCTGTATATAAAGATAGCCTACATATACAGTCTATGATGATTAGGCTACGTGGCTACTGTAGCAACACAATTTCCCATTGAGATTGTAATCAATTATCCCTGAACTTTAGGGTGGATTGAGTGTGGTTTTACCTTTTTCATTTTTTTAAATCTCTGTCCACACCACTGGTTGTAAGGTTTGAAAACATAGTGGATAGTCCACCTGTACACAGCTAAAATATCGTGTGCAAATATTGCAAATGCTACTAAATATCTATCATTAAAAACATGTACAACTTAGAATTTTGTGAACTACTAAATTTAACTGCAGGGGAGCGCGCGGCGAAAATGAACCGCCCAATTTTGAATCTTCACCAACATAGACGATCTTTGAGCTGGATTTCATTTTCACTTCCTCCATCGCCTCCGCCCCTGCTGCCCTGCTGCTTGCCTTTCTGCACGGCGAACGCTGGAAACGAAACCAGAAACTTTAAGCTAGTGTGTGTGATTGAACATCCCCACCTGCATTTATTTGGAAAGTGCAGATTTGCGCTTTATTTTCCTGCGCTGAACTGATGTCCCATAGTTAGAGCTGTGTGGGTTCAAAGACTGACCACAGTGCATTTTATACTGAACACGAGGTTTTTTATAGGCTCGCTAAGATTCTGATGTTATTTAAAAAGCAATTGTATCTTAATAATTAATTATGATATTGGTACCAATAATGTGAATGTATAAATTTGTGGTATTCTTGTGTTGTTAAAGCCACATAAAAGACTGACTTTTTTAAGCTTTTGAAAAGGTTTAAACACGGACTAATATTATGAATTACTTTATTTCCCTTACTGTGTCCTCTTTAAAATAAAAACACATGAACGCATGAATAGCAGCTCTTAAAGCTTCAAGATGCAGGCTACATACATCTTCAGATGAAGTTATGATCATGAAATTCGTAATTTCTGCCACTGTTTGCTCCCCACATGGCCCTTTGTGTTTACACCAAAGAGAAAGTAGCTTTTGATATATACAGGAACAGAAAATAGGATATTTGAAAAACTCTGTTATTTACTACCGACAAACTGAAGACATGCAAACTGTGCCACAGCCCTCTGGACTAGCAGAAATCTGCATAAAGTCTGGGGTTATCTCTTTCTGACACACACACACACACACACCCTATATCATGCATATAGTGTGTAGTAGGAGGGTTTAACCCCCGGCCCTTGTTCAAATTATTAAGAAACACAGAAACAAGAGTGACAGCTGGAACCAAACATGACAGGAAGCCATGGAGAAAATTGTTTATCTGTATTTTAACCGTCCCAAATGGTCTGATCTGTGCACCAAGGGTTAAATTAAACCAGAGTTTCAGTTCCTGGAAGAGTGTAGGCTACCTTTGAATAACTGCTGATTCATCAAAGGCCCTCAGAACTACACTAAATATTTCTCTGGCTTCCTCTAGTGGTTGCATGTCCACTAACTTACAAAACAAACTGTTAATCATTCATATAAACAGTTTTTGACAATATTCAAAAGAAAAGTACACAACAGGCTCATTACCTTTATCAAGCTTGATAAGAGAGACTCTATAGGTAATGGGCTGATATTTTACAAGGTACACAAAAGCTAAAAATGATAAGATTGTCAAGCCCTGACCTTGGAATTAAACCATCTTTTTTTTTCTAAAAGAACAAAAACAAAAAAAACATTTGGTAATAAATGTTAAAAATCAAAATGTAGCAAATGTCAAATCTTCATCAAAGCGTATTTGAATGGCATCCCACAAGAGACTCTTTCAATTCTGGGCCTCCATTTGTCAACAGACTAAATTCCGCCCTGCAAGACAATGCAACATGAAACACTGAGCTTTAGTTCAATGCCACTTTGATTGTGCTGCCACCTTCTGGTACAGAAGTTCCCCACAAATCGCTCAAAATAAGCTCCAGATTGCTCGAAATAAGCTGCACACACTTGGACCCGGCATGTTTTCAAAGAGTTTCTTTCAGCCCAAAGGAGAATTACTCAAATGTAGTTAGGCCTCACTTACAAACCAGAAAAGAATGCAGTTTCTGGTTATGTAACCCAGCTATTTCAGGAGGTAGTTCGGCTAATGTTATTCGTTTTAGATTCAGGAGTTCCATGGACAAACATACATTTTAACACGCTGCTGCAGGGTCTCTGAAGCAGCAGCAGACTGGCAGGGGTTTAATACTTTTGGTGAAGAAATGGCTGTGAAACAGTAAATTGTAAGTTTAGTTTATTTGTTTTGTCTTTGCCTGACTTGTATGGAGTCATATTTCTGTCAAAATCCTGAGTTTGCGATGGGACATTCTGAATGCGGAAATATATATTTTTTGCGAGCACATAAATTATATTTATCATGCAAATAATCGTTTCATTTGAGCAGTCAAAAATCATTTTTTTCTGCTCAATAAATAAATTTCTGTTTGCTATTATCCACATACAGTGCACAATAATAACCTCCATGCTTTCCTCTACAAAACCAGCCAATCAGAGATGATCTACTTTAATTCTCTGATTGGCTGGAATGGCACACTGTAACGCTCTTGTCAGGTGGCTGGCATGTTGCTCAAATGAAACTATACATTGGGAGATAATAATTTCTCTACAAAATATAATTCATGCGTGCAAAACATTTTTTTCTGTGCTGAAAATGTCCCACTGCCATTCTACTTTTTCCCTTTGTAACAAGGACAATGGAAACTTTTAGTTTTAGCGTGTTTTTTATCCTCAATAATGTAATTGCATGTGAGGACTGGGTGACTACAGTCTTGGATTTACCTTTATTATTGCCAAAAAAATCTATATCTATAGTCAATTCTTGTTAAAAGTTATAAAAACCTCCCCGAAGGTTGAGTGCAGAAGCAATGACAGTAGGATACGTAGTAATAAAAAACTACCACACCTACAGTAGATCTATGAGCTACTGAAAAAGGAAATAAATATTCTAGACAGCACTCTAGTAGCTTTACAATCATCACATGGCTACTGAAACATTACTAAGACACAGTGATCAGTTCCAAAAACGTTTTTATGGTGATTTGTTTTTTATTTATTTATTTTTTACGACACAGTCACAGCGATCAATTTGTGCTTGTGCATTTATTGCATTCAAAAACTGGTAAAAAGCAGACAAGTTTTATGTGTTAAACAAACTGTATTCTATAAACATACATTAGTAAAATTAGCTTCTGCTAATGCTGGAGTATGTAATCACTGAAACAGGCTTATTGAAAATGAATCCCTGGAAATTGTCCCAACACCCCTCAGTATGTCAGGCAAATACCTGTTGAAGATAAAATCAATGGATATAAAATTGGTAAAAATCAGCAGAATCACTTTTGACTGCTACAGGTACGTAGTTTCCTGTAGGTGACATTTAAAAAAAAAAAGTCTATCTTCATCTAGTGAGGAAAGTAGAATTCTTTGGTCAACATTGAGACGATGCAGGGGATCTGCTTCTTGCCACTAAATCCAGGTATGTTGGCGGAAGACTCAAAGTGTACTGCCACCTTGCGGTTGACTCGGGCCATGATCTGCATCAGCTCCAGCTTTCCACTGTAATTGTCCAGCATCTCACACAACGCCTGCATGAACCAGGAACCGTTGGTTGTGTTTCTCCATGAGTAGTAGCCTGCAGGACAGTTTACTGTGTTAACATATATATACTGTATATTTATATATATAAAACATATAATGCTGAAATATTAACAGGACAAAAAGTCTTTTCTACCACTACCATTATTAGTTACCTGGAGCAGTGGAATAAGCATACAGGAAATCTGCCTCCACAGGAATCCTCTCTGACATTTGCTCTGCTACACTGTCGGTCTGTAAGGTTCCGTCATCCAGGTCTGAACCGCGGCACGCCTGAAAAGGACAGGAAATCCAGGTATACGTACATTAACTGTGATAGTGTTTTATGGTAGTGCTGAGACTCTGCAGACAGGGCATGTGGTTTAAGGGCTACAAGAACAATCAATAGCAGTTGTTCAAGATATTACTGTTGAGAGTCCTTTTGCAAACTTACAAACCTTACACTTAAAAACAAGCATCTACAAGCACAGCCTTAGGCAGGATTTTGGAAATACGGAAGCCTTAAGATAATAAAATACCCATCATTTGTATGTTTTCAAAAGAAGAAAACTCTCTGCAGGCTGCTAAATCCTAACCTGACGTGCCAGGTGGTTTGTTAGACAGAACTGGGCAGGTACTTTCAAAAACTACTTGGCAGGTGATTGGATGAGTCACCTGTGTATCTTCGCAAGATCAGGCGCGTCAGGTTTGTTCTTTGCTCTTCTTTCAATGAAGAAATACTCTCTAGTTCTGATATAACTGATGCTATAGCAGCATCTACGCTACCCTCTTTAGGAGCCGGCATTGTTTTCGAACAAACAGTCGCAGTTGCCACACCTAAACCACGCCTGTAGCTGCCAGTAGTTCTTCATAGGACGCCGATTGGTCCAAAACCACTGTGGTTCGGCCACAAGTGGATAACTTGAAGCCTCGCAAGGTAAGCTAAATCCCCCAAATTCCCAAGAAAGTCAAGAACATGACCTCAATGGTAGCTAGCTACAGCCCTGCGTACAAGCATCTCAAGACACATAGTGCAAGTGATGGCACAAGATGAACAGTGGGTATATTTAACTAACCTGTATGAAGAAGAGCTTTGGTTTTCCCACCAGACTCTTACAGCGATCTCCTTTAAAGTATCTTGTCAGGTTGTCAAACTTTTCAAAGCCGTCTGTGCCAAATATCACCCCCTCATCGCCATGACTTAGCAACACGCATGCAAACGATGCGCTGCTACTGTGGTCCTCCTGGGATACTAGAAACACACACAAGAACAGATGCAAAACAGGACAGAGTTACATTACCAGTCCAGATACTTTTTCCTTTCTCATTTTCATGAGGACAGTGCTGATATTTTAGCATCTAGCAGTTTTAGTTCTCAGATTGCAAGAACCTACAGGTCTGACATGGATGACTACTTAACAGTTCCCAAACACACTTATTAAAGTTAATGAGTAACCACACTCAGGCACTGCTCCTGTGGTAATGCAGTCTATATAAATCCCACCTGATAATTGAGTGCTAACATCAGACCCTTTAAATAACATGTTAACATGACTGAACAGTCACCTTGAATGAATTAAAAACTAGTTTCTATTACCATTGAGCATCAGTCGGTTCATCTGATCCACGGTCTGATCATTGAAAAATCTGACCTTATAGCCCAGATCACTGAAAGTCTTCTGAGCATTAGCACCATCAACATCCGTCCCATTACGAGCACCCATCACTAGAGAGACACACAAACACACAAGTAGAATTTGCATCTTGTTATGCAAGCTTAATTAAAAATGATATAGTGGAGATGTGGAAAGCGCACGTCAATCAAAATGTCTTCTGTGGAAAAGCACCTAATTTATTAGTTACAGCCTTTACTCAGAACTTGATATAAGTCACGCTCCTCTCACCTCTTCTCAGTAAGCACCACCTCTCCCTTGGAGCGGCTAAGCACCCAACATACCAAATGCTGAAAGCAGGAATGTAAGAAATACGGAGAACATAATCTGCTTGGAACTCTGACTATTTTTTACACCTGTAGACATCCAGCCAATTGCTGTGTAAATCGGACACGACTAATGGTTTTAGAAAGTGACTAAAAAGACACATTGACTTGTTTGCTGTCTATATTATTGAATTCACATAACATTTGTGCAAGTGACTGTGTGTGACTTGTTGAATGGGTGTATTTACTTGTGCGTCTGTGGAAGTTCTTATTGTTGATAATCAGACAGGTTCCGAGGCAGGGGTAGTCCATCTTGTAGCGGTAAGGGTCGGAGCCTGCTGCTTTACTGCTACAGCTGCTGCCGTCTGCGGGCGCTGCATGTGGCCTGAAATTGTTTTTGGAATTTTTGAGTGCACATTCATCTCTTTGAAAATTAGCTTTTACTTTATTGAAATAATGTATGCCAATTCCAGGCTTATATCCTCCACTGTGGCAAACTGAGGAAGAAAAAGTAAAACTGTTACCAGATTTCATTTGTGGACAACTATAGAATGATGAAAAATATTATTACCGGTATGCTAAATAAATAAAATGAATAAAAGCAAATTAATAACATAAAATAGACAACATAAAACCATGAAATTGGCAGAAAGGAAATGGTGGCCACCAACTTCAGTTTTGATCTTTAGAAACTTGGCCATCTGATACAGAATGCATGAATACTGATCCATGCTTAAACACATTACATCTCAGATTGAGAGAAAAAGCTTCCATCTAGGAGTTTATATACAAAGGTGACTAACTTTGAATAATTTGAGAGTTCACATAAAAATGCTACACAAGGCCCTGCAAACCCCCCCCCCCCTTTCTGATTAGTGCAGAGTCCAGTGACCTTACTTAATGCCCAGGCACAGGTCTTATCAGCCAGGTAAGTACGACACCTGTGTGGGCGAACAAGGCCTTTTAAAGTAAGCAGCTGCCACCTGTATGAGAATTATCACCCTGTTTTCAATGGGCAGACCATACAGGTACCATACATAACATATGGGTAGTCAGATAGTCACCAGTGTACAATAATTACCTCTTTGCAAATTGTTTTAAGGCATCCACTGTGTCCTCACCATCGCCGCGGAGCTCGGCCATGTTCCTACAGGCATGAATGCATGAGAGGAAAATGATGTAGAAAGTGGAAACACCCACCAACATAAAGAAACACACACTAGTTTCTAGATTTGAATTTTTCCTTTCTCCTCCATTTCCTGGTATTCAGTATCATGCACTCTGTCAAGTAAGTGCAGAGTTCATCTAATTACGTTCAATGCCATTTCAAACTAACCTTATCTCATAAAAGCAACTTCCGAACCATTGACTGGGTTGATAAATACGCTTTGTTTACTTAGTTTTTATACAATCTTCATTTGTACTGTTCAACTACTGCTGATTTTTGAGATAGTCTACGGTTATATAGTCTGTCATGTGGTTTGGAGTGAAACTCGCTATCTTTCCAGGAAACAGCAATGATAACTACAGAACCACTACAGATTTTTGAGGAGTTAAAAAAAATCTCACACATACATTGGCCGATAGTATTTTTTTTTTTTTTTTTTACATAAACAGCAAATAATTTATCCAAGTTAGTAAGCCACCCACATCCACTCAGAACAGTCACATTCATTGCATTTGCACAGATCTTTTTTGGCACAGTCAGATCTCCCGGTCAATTAGTAATACAGAAAGTAATAGTAATTCCAATGAAAACTTTTGACAGTGAGGTCTGTGGTTTAGCAGACATTTCTGAGACCCCAGGAGACACCTAGACTACCTGCAGAAATGTCTGTAATTTGGGTGACCTAACCCTTCAAATGTACTGTAGGATTTACATGGAAAGATCATTTTTTTTTAAATTAGTTCATCCACTGATTGTGATTCCTAAGACCACGGATGGATTAAGCGAGCTGATAATACATATATCCCATAATATATTAGTATTACCATAATATATCATACCAAATATATTAATGAATCATTATACATATCATAATAAATCAGTGTTAGAGACTAAGGAACATCCAATACTGTTCGCTCATAGCGAAACTCCATTGACAAAACAGGAAATTATTAATTCTTGTTATGAGCAAAGGTAGGTCAGTAAAAGGTCAGATTTTTCATAATGTGTTCTGAATTGACTGAGTCACCGTTCATATATATGTAATTACATACCAGGGTGCAACGTTAACAAATAATCTTCTCTGTGGAAGGGGATTGTGGGAATATTGGTTCAAAGCTTGATGTACTCAAATGTACAACGGGAACATGTTACTAGCTAACGTTAACTTAACGTTACGGAGGAGATTCCCTGGATAAAAATGACCAGCGAGTGTCTGTCATAACATGCTAGATGAGGCATTTTGGCCACCTACATTAAGTTTTAAACACCGAATGAGACTCACTTGTCAGGTGCTACCTGAAGCTGTAAGCTAGGGTGTTGGTTGTTACTAGCAAACTAACATGACCACCGGTTTTACCAGTCCTGTTAACTAACTTACAACTGACACGACAAAGTCATGCTTCGTCAAACTCATAACTGTAGGTGTAATTAATAATTAAATATATGCACCATTTCCCCAAAATAAACGTACCTTTTTTGTGAGACGGTGTTAGAAGTAGTTATTAGCAGGTCCCCGTCCTACTTTCCTTGTACTATCATTACAAGGAAATATAAAATAGTTTAAAGTACAGCCCTAAAATTCTCAGCCAATCAGGAACGCTGTGAGCAGGAGAAATTACAAATAGTTTAGCACACCTTGACCAAAGAGAGCCGTTGATTGGCTTAGAAAACTGTGCGGTGCCGTCACGGCCAATCCCTTTGCATTTAGACATTTAGAAACTTTAACTACAGTATCTAATGCACATTGCATATTTAATGCATCTGTCAGTGGAAATTACTTTGCAGAGCTCATACAAGGGAAACCAACTTAACCTGAAGCATTCAACATAACCTCAAAATAAAATTTCTTATATTCTTTCGTCAAGAAAAACACACAAAAAGAAAACATGTTTCTACTTATTGCATTTATTATAGATACAGTATTGTATTTATCTAGCAATGACGCAAGATGGACAGGATTTGGGCAGTATACACAATGACATCGGAACCACAACATTCAATCCAAAATGCCAAGCTGCTTTCTGGATTAAGACCTTAAAAAATCCAGCAGATTTAGTATTGCTCATAATATGTGAGAGTCTTTAACCTGTGTGCAAAGCGCATTATTTCTGAGTCCGACTCTTCTTTGGCCCTTTTTCCCATTGGTTATTGATTCCTCTCAGCTGATGCTCTGCCATCTGAATATGCTTGGTCTCCAGCAGTAGAGCCGGCAAGCTGGACGCCCCATACTGGATGGGGGGAGGAGAGGAAAGGAGGGAGCATGTCACCATGAGAGTTTTATTGAAACTCTTGAAAAGCATCAGCTGTGTGCATTTAAACTCAAGTAAGATAAAGATAGGTACAGATTTAGCAATACAACCTATGACCAAGACACACAAATAACCAGACAGTACTCGGGTCACAGTTTACATTATTTCTAAAGTCAGTATTCACATTATCAGTGTGTGTGTGTGTGTGTGTGTGTGTGTAGATACCGTCTCTTTCTCTTTGGGGTGTTTGTGTCGGTAGTCCAGGTATTGTCCGCTGAGCTCTCTGATGTCGTGCAGGAAGGCTTGGCCTAATCTCAGATCAGCTAATCGGAGTTTAAGTTCAGCTTTCTCCTTTTGCAGCAACCACACCTGCCTCTCTGCCCTGATCAAAGACACACACCCACACACAATGTAAAGTGTATACAACATACGATATCTCGTATGTTTGTTTTCAGGGAGGGCATGTTAATAATTATCATAGGAGTGCCATAAAAAAACAATAAATCTGGGAAAGAATAAGACAATAAATATAAAGAGAAATAAATAAAAGAATAAATAAATGCGGATATATAAAGACAACTAATTCTTTTTGCTATTCCCCTTTTGCTTTACAGACACTGACATACATGACATCCGTTGCCACTGTTGCAGATTATGGCACGTAGGAAAAAAAGGTCTCAGCAAATTAGAAATAGACCTCTCCATGCAGATGACCACATAATGGCCGGAACACCGGTGCACATTAGGAAGCAAATCCTTTTCTTCCTTCCCCCGGCATCTAGCCCTTGCATCGCGTCTACTTCTTGTTGTCCGTGCTAAAAAGCTCCCGCCAAAGCAGAATTCATGTGTGCATGAATTGATTACTCAGCTTGGGCAGAAAAGCCCAAAGCCAGTTGATTGACAGCTTGGCCCTTCAAGGAATAGCAAAAGCAATAAGGGAAAAGCTAAAGCAATAAGGGAAAGGCAAAAGAAAAAGAAATACGGGAAAAGCAAAAGCAAAAGGTAAAATAATTATTTGTCTTTATATTTCCACAGTTATTTATTCTTTTATTTCTCTTTATATTACCACATTTATTGTCTTATTCTTTCCCAGATTTATTCTTTTATATGGCACTCATATGACTCCATAATGACCTACCTGAAACAATGAAAATTATGTATCTAGTTGGCAACGCCATGGATGTTTCAATGACTAATTATTTTTAAAGGGATTACTTTTAGTTCATGGACAATAAAACCTTACAATATCTGAGTTTGCGGAAATGAAAGCTGGTGTGTTTGTGGCCCTGAACTCACCTCATCAGCTCATGTTTGGCATCCAACAGTCTCTTTCTCTTTGTGCGGATCAAAGAACCCACCTGACACACACAGATACAAACACCAACAGGACAGAGAGCACAGTAAATACGGGCTGCCAACAAGACCATGGCACCTGTAACAAAATGCAATGCTAGCTGCTCTGTAAGCCTGTATTTAAGCACAGCGGTGCTTTGAGCTAAATGCTAACATCAGCATGCTAACATGCTGATGTTTAGCGGCTACTGAATAATGTTTACCGTGATCACGGTCTTAGTTTAGTGTGTTAGCATGCTAACATTTGCTTATTAGCCTAGTTACCTTGGCGTTTTCTCTTTTCAGAACCTTGAGCTCCTTGTAAGAAGAGATCTGGAAGAGAAAAAAAACAAAAGAGAATACGCATGTTTGATTAAAATTCTGATATGAACCAGTATCATTCTCCTCTGTTTTGATGGATATGTTATAGTACGTATGATCGCATTTATTGTTGACTTGGTCAATACCACGCTGGTGTCTTACAGGCTCATTTTTGTGAAAAACACTTAACAACTATAATTTCTTTGTCACATTTTTGGCATGAGAAGATGGTTATAAATGATGCCTATTGCTTTACACCCTGATAAAGATGAGTGTATGTACTGTGTCATTGGCGGCAATATGACATACAATTTTTTTTTTCTTGTGAACAAAAATACGTTTAAACCTCTAAAGGTCAACCGGAAACATCTTAAAAACTAGAGTCCATATGACAAAGTAAATCGAATTTGGAAAGTCTAACCTTTTCCAAGAGTTGCTCTTTCACATTGCAGGAAAAAGAATCAATTGACTGTTTGACCGCTTTAGACTCCACAGACTCTCTGAAAAGCAAACACACAACATACACAAAGAATGTAACCATCTCAAACTTAAAATGATGTGTGAATGTAAGTGGTTATCGTGTGGTGGCATAATATGAAAGGGTTAGATTACAGGCTACAGACATCAAGGAACACCGAAAGGTATTTGAGAACAGCGCTTGTTGATCTTAGTTCACCTGTACTGGTCACAGAAGTCAAGGAAGGCATCCAGCACCACGTCTAATTCTGTTCCTCCCTGGCGACCTTGTCTCTTCCTCCTCTCTGTATTGGTGTTGTCTGTTTCTGCAGATGCACTGCCTTCAGGTGGAAGAATTTGAGTTTTCATGGTGCAAGTTTCATGGAGAACAGTAAAATCTTTTTAGATCTTGTGAAGAACAGTTCGCAGTAAAACATTACAACGGCTGTTAACCCATTACAATATTGCCTAGATTTCCAAAACTCAGTTTACACTTAAAATGCTTCAGCTGCACTCAAGATGATATGAAGCCTTAGGTTTATTTCTTGTACAGTATTCTGCACTGTATAATGAAATAGTAAAGACAAAACAACCTCAAACGTTCAGTTTATTCACATACAAACAAGAAGTCTGGACTTAACCTTCAATCTGTCCGTTAAATATGGAGCTACAGCCTGTAGACGGTTAGCTTAGCCCAGCTAGCCTGGTTCCGTCCAAAGGTAAAACAACAACAACAAAAAACCACCTACCGGCACATCTAAAGCTCGCTAATTGACACGTTATATCTAGTTTGTTTAATCCGTACAAAAACAGAGGTGTAAAAATGACAAAAGTCGCGTTTTTTTGGCTGGCAACATCACAGTGACAACAAAAGTCAAAGAAGTCACTGCGCCCAGCCACGAAATAGTCCTTCACGTAAAATCACAACATGTCATTTTTACACTGTTTTTGTACAGATTAAACAAATGAGATATAATAATCTCATTAGTGAGCTGCTTTAGAGGTTGTAGGCAGATTCTGTTACCTTTGGACAGAGGCAGGCTAGCTGTTTCCAATCTTTATGCTAAGTTAAGATAACTTGCACAGATATGCAGATATAAAAGTGGTATCAATCTTCTCATCTACCTCACTGCAAGAAAGCCAATAAGCATATTTCCCCAAAAGCTACACTATTCCTTTAAACGGGGTTGAAACATGAAATGTGAGATTTGATTTGGAAGTATACAGTGAAGTTTGACTGCAGCTTTAGCCAGAAGTCTTAACTGATGCTAGCCTCTTGTGCTCTTTTGCCTTACCCGATGAAGACTTTCTAGATTTAGACTTATTAGACGAAGACTTTCCGCTTCTGCCCAAACTGTACATCTGGGCCTTCTTTGGACTTGGGTTCTGAAAAAATGTCATGAAGACAAAGATGAATACGAACTAAGTGAAAAGTCACAGTGTAGGCCACATTCCTGTGGATGCTAGGCTCCTGGCTACAGCAGTCTGCTGAGCTTAGTCCATACCCAACTTGTGTCTTCGTCCACCACCTCCTCATCAGAGGACAGGACTTTCCTACGTCTCCGCTGGACGGTGCCGGTGTCAGATTCCTCCTGGAAGAAAAAAAAAAGTAGCATAACATTGTCTCAGCATGTGTACAGTGTCCACTTAACTAGTCCCACAATAAAGTTCCTTTCTTAGTTTTTTTTCTAACACTTTCTTTATGACCTTATTACCACAATGGTGGTATATTATAGACACTACCGTTGTTATTGGAGACATTATGATTCATGTCCTTACCTGTGACTGAGGGTCACTGGACTCTCCACTCCCTGATTCACTCTGTCTCTTCTTGTCCTTCTTCATCTGCTGATTTTTCACTGGCCTTGTTGGGACACAGAGACCGATAAATCATTTGATGGGAAGACAGGACAAGACAAACAGATCAATGCATCATTATACAAGACAGAGAAACAAGTACATGGACAAAGAGGACAGACGTACAGCAGACCTAGTGTCACACTTTCCTGACTTCTTGGATTTTCATAAGAATTCTTTTACTTATAAATGCGTACTTCTTTTTCAAATTAGTTTATCTATCCATAGAACATTATTTCTATGCTCACTGAATTCACTCATACCTTTGTTTCTACTATCTTTATGTTTTTGGCATTCGGCTGTTTTTCTTCATTTGAAGTGATCTCACATTTGTACCGTTTGTCCCTGTGATCTGCCAAGATTGTTGCATTATCTGATTATGTCTTTTTACGATGAATGTTAGAGCTGGGACAATATGCTCATCTCCCGATTCGCTACTATCACAATTCTACAAGCACTGCGATTTGATATAACGATTTATTGCGTTTTTGTTTGCTTTTTTAACACTAGACCATGGGAACAAGTTGAATCATACACTTCTAGAGACTGTATATCAAGAGTCATATTTCCGTCAGTCTTTCTAGGGTTTTATTTCAGCAGCATCATTGCTATACTGCATATAAAAGTGGTAAATAAAATATTATGAATATATTCATATATTTGATTAATATATAATAAAATAATATAAAGTCAGGAATCAAAATTTTATTTTTTAAATTTGCAAAAAAAAGAAGAAAAAAAAAAAAGAATCACGATACTTAAGTCAATCTATTTTTTCCCCCACCTCTAATGAATGTAAAAAAGAAATGGGTTTACACTTTTTATTGCATCATGTCTTTATAGACAAAAAGCATTCATCAGGAACTCCGTGAATATATATGGTAACCTCACCTCGCTGCAGACGTCTGTCTAGCACTCCTCCTCTTGGTGGGCTTCTTCCCGACCAAATGTTTGAAGCTGTTGGCCGTTGGGGTTGGCTGGTTGCTTGTCTGGAGGTTGGAGCTCGGGTCTGACTTCTTCCCCTCCACATCTAACTCTCTCCTTTCCCTCTGAGGTGCTCCCTTCTTTTTCTGTGTTTCTCCTTCCTTCTCAGGGCTGCTCAGTGAAGACAGAACAGTTGGACTTAACTGAGATCAGCTTTCCTCTCGCGCCAAAAAGCAAAAAAGTAAGAGTAGCAAACCAATTTCTTTGACCTTACCTGGCTTTGACCTTCCCTCTAGTATTTCTCCTCCTCCTCTTCTTCCCCTCCTCTTCCTTCTCATTCTCTCCATCCTTCTCTGTCTCCTTCCTCTTCATGGCAGCTCCACGCTGATCAACAGTAGTCTTCAGTGCCTGAGGAATGCTCTTTCTCCCAGCTTTTCCTTTGTCCATCTGTCCCGTCTCCAAGACATTTAAATCATCCTCCATGGCGGTACTGTGCAACGGGTTACCTAGGCAACACAAAAGTTCTCTGGTCAGCACAAGGTTGGTGGTTTGGCATTATGCTGGAATCTGGAAACAAGATGACTGAAATAAACTGGGGAAAAAAGGAAGAAATGTACAGATACAGAGGCAAACATGAAGAACACTGTTTGCCATTTACAACATATAGTTTAGCAACCACATTGGAGTGCTGTGTTTAGCTTCAACTGGCACATTAAAAAATCCATTTGATTGTTTTTAAGGTGTTAAATTTGAATGGTTTATTGCTTTTTCAGACCTTTTAAAGACTTAATAACACCGAGATGGATAAAGATATAGCCGTGCAGTGTAAAGACTCACCGTAATTTGGCTGCAGTCCCTCCAGAAAGCTATCTCTCTCTATAGCAGACAGGTCGGGAGTAACCATATGATCAAACGACGAACCTTTCTGCATTTGAACATAACAGAGGACAATAAAATTCCAGTTCCAATAGAGTCAATCAAGTTAGCTTTACAACAAGGTGTAATAACACTGTTTTTTAACTGAAAGATATCATCAATACCAATTCTCTTCAAATCATAGTGCACTTCAATTTTAATCAAATCAGTAGTGCAAATGCTACAGTGACCAACTCACATGACTCTCATCTTGTGGCACTGCGAGTGCTTTGGCTCCTCTGCGCTTTTTGGCACTGTGGAAACAAAGAAGACAGGGGCACTTCATCATCCTCCTCCTCACTATTTGTGCCACTGCCACCGCCAAGTGACACCTCCAACCAAATGACTCTGATTCCTGGGTCGTTGAGCATCCTCCCTGCTGAAAGTGACACTGAGTCTCAATCAACTCCAGGCTAGTGTTTGATACTGACCCCAAATCCCATAGGGAGCCGTTTTATAGTTCAGTTTAGTTGTTACAGTGGGGCAAAAAAGTATTTAGTCAGCCACCAATTGTGCAAGTTCTCCCACTTAAAAAGATGAGGGAGGC
>LKNJ01004638.1:0-25240 GCA_002120245.1 Maccullochella peelii | reverse complement strand
TCAGAGGAGACAAGGAGAGAGGAGACGAGAAGAGAGGAGGCTTCAGAGGAGACAAGGAGAGAGGAGGCTTCAGAGGAGACGAGGAGAGAGGAGACGAGAAGAGAGGAGGCTTCAGAGGAGACAAGGAGAGAGGAGACGAGGAGAGAGGAGGCGTCAGAGGAGACAAGGAGAGAGGAGACGAGAAGAGAGGAGGCCTCAGAGGAGACAAGGAGAAAGGAAGCTTCAGAGGAGACGAGGAGAGAGGATGAGGAGACGAGGAGAGAGGAGGCTTCCTTCAGTCTGACAGTTTTTAAAGTTTCGCAGAATAACTAAGAAACATGGAGACGTTCAGTAGAAACACCGAATCATCAGAATAGAACATTTCCTCCTGATAACAAGTAATAATGTAATAAAAGTAATAATGTAATAAAAGTAATAATGTAATAAAAGTAACGAGCTAATTTAATGAACGTTGTGACTCAAATGTAAATAAACCACGAAGATAAAAGGGACACAGACTAAATTACACCAATAAGGTATGTTCACATTTCCTGTCAGCAAAAATATTTTATATCTTTTATTAATTATTTTACTGTTATTAACATGTTGAACTATAATCTACATTTAACCGCAGCGCACACAGAACAGCAGGAGCTGAACATCACTTTAAAGCTCCGTAAAGATTCAGCTGCTGAGACACCAACGCATTATCATCATCATTATTATTATTATTATCATTATTATTATTATAATAAAATATCCATTAGAGCAGCTTTAGAGTCAGACGTGCGGTTAGAAACTGCTCACCAGCTCACAGACACAAGACTTTGGACTTTTTAGCTGTTGTTGCACAAGAAACGGCTAATAGCATAAGTTAGCCAAGCTAGCTGCTCCACAACCTCTCGTTTCTGATCTACACGCTTCAGTGAAACGGCTCTGTCGACCCGGAACTTTAGCGGTTTAAACCCGGACTGCTTCTTTAAGTTCTGGACTCAGAGGCAGCGGATAAAACCAGTAAATTACCTCCTTTCTCTCCCTTTCAGCAGCTCTTCAAACGGCCGTCCGCCATGATGCTTTACACCGTGTTCGGGCCGAGTCACGTGACTGCCGGACTGAGCCGAACAGACGCGAGCCGTCACGGCAGCTCTGGAGACGCAGCAGCACACAGCAACCAGCAGAGGGCGACATCACGTGGGATCCAGGCGGCACACTAACCCGGTTCACTTTGGACTTTGGACCTCCAGATCTCCTGGTTGAGGTTTCTTCACTGGTCTGGAAAGTCCTGGAAAACCTTTGAGTTCACTTTGATCACTTCATCTCCTGAAAAGTTGCACAAAAATAAAAAGGTAGTAAAGGTCAGAAAATATTCTCAGTTTTCCATCTGACTCTTGAGTAAAGACGCTTCTGTAGTTACTGTTTAGTATCGGTGTGTTTTACAGCTAAAGGCAACACTGCAAAATATTAATCATAAAACAACAAATAACTGGAATATTGTTATATATGTATAGCCAGAAAGATTATGCTTAAATTTTGGATTTCTAAAGATGCTCCTCCGCTGGAAGACGGTAGGAGGCGCAGCAGGATGTAGTAAGTACATTTACTCACGTGCAGTGTTGAGGTGTATACAACAGGTATATATTAGAAAAAATAAAAAAGTTCCCTCTTGTTGCTAGGAGCTGCAGCCTCCCGCAGCGTGCACTCTGATTGGCCCGCAGCCCGTCAATTCGGGCCAATCAGAAGCCAGTGCGTCCGCCATGAGAATCCATAATGCCCGTCTTTTTTACATCATCACTACTACGATTTATTATCAATACTACGTTAAAATGAACGCGTGCACTTCGTTTCCTTCATATTGATCCTTCTTCTGATCAATAATCCACGCGGGCATTTCAATATAATGTGTGTATTTGTTACATGTGATCATCCGTATGAACGTTATTAGAATAAAATAATAATTTCTGTTATTTTCTTCACCGACTGGCTGACTGATGCTTCACTGCAGGGGACTCGGTGCCGTTACCGGCTGGTGGCTGTAATGGCGGGGCTGTCGAGCGTGAACAAACAACGCGGAACTTCCGGTCTGATCACGGTTGTTTTCTTCTTTACAAAATAAAACTTTGTGGCGCAGATCACCTTTATCACGTCACATCTCACAGGTACAACCAAGCACATTTACTGAGTGCTTTACACTGTTCTGTCTTTTGTCGTTATTTATTTATTATTATTTAAACATCCCATAATATGGCTCAAACAGGTTAATCTGTACTGCTGAAATTACATGATACAGTTTAACATACAAATTGTGCGATCACACATAACACTTTAAATCCCTGTGGACTGGACACTGTATTTGCAATTCATATTTTCTATAACTTTATTAAATAATATCCATATTTAAGGCATGAACTTATTAAATCACATGTAAAAAATACTTGCTTTTACGTTTGTTATATGGATATATTTTGCACAGAATATTCCAACAACATATATTAGAAATACACGCCTTATATATAGTTTATAATATATTTAAAGAACAGATGTTGAGTCAAAACATTTGCCCACACGCGGAAACATAAATAATCCGATATTTTATATAAATATTCATATTCAATATTCGCTTTTCAGTTCGGTGCTTTTACTTTGAAATCAACACAAGCGACAAGGCGGAAGTGCGTGGTCTCGTGCCGCGCGGGCTTGACGTGCCGCTGGCGCTGATGGCGGCGGGGCTGGCGGAGGGTCGCACCGAGGAGGGAGAGCGAGGAGGCGGGGAACCGGAGAGAGACAGAGAGAGGAGGCCCCGGCGGTACCGAGCACCGACACACCGACAATAATCACACCGATAACAGACGCAGCGAAGCCCGCGAACCGACACCGAGGACTACGGACGGATGGATGGAGCGGTATGGTTGTTTTTGTTTATTAGCAACCGGGGGATTTTGCCGTTAACGGCAGCTGGAGGGTCCGTCTGCAGGCTGGTTAGCTCTGAATATACACACGGTACCGCACTCAGGGAGAGTACACAGAGTATTTAGTGTAAAATGATGCCATACTGTGTGTGTGTGTGTAAGTAATTGATGTACTGTGTGTACACATATGGCGTTACATATACGTATACACCCCGCTATTGTTATCAATAGCGGGGTGTATGGGGGGGCGGGGGGGGACCCAGGGCCCAGACTCACCAAGGAGAGTTTTACTGCTTTAAAACACTCATTAATGTCAGAGCACATTTTTAAAAGTCGGATATAATATCACGCATGAACCCTGCGGTCCTCTGTTCAGGTGCAGGGTTCATGCAGTCTGACTGGGACCCCTTTCAGGGGCCCCCTGACCTTCGTTTTGCTTTGCTGTGTTGGTGGACTTTAATAAATTACATTTTAAAACACTGAGTGAAAAGAATTTTGAAAAAAAACGCTTAATTTTATACTTAAATTAGTTTGACATTAATCATATTCAAGTTGCAGAACAGGGTTCATGGTTCAGAGAGGCGGGTCTGTACGGGTTCACCTACCGCAAATACAAACCTGGTGCACAGACGAGTTATAACGCAGAGGAGGATGGAAATCTAAAACTAGACGTTAACTTGTAATTTTAGTTTGGTATTTTGGAGTTGTGTGGTGTTTTTGACAGATCTGTTCCTCGTTATCTGGAGAGACTCTGGACACGCTGACAGTCACTGTAATGTCATATAATACAGCTGTCACATGAGAGAAAAACCAAAAACTCACTGTTCGTAGCTACAAAAGAACGTTTGTTATTATAGGATTTTATAAATTAATACCAAGATAATATTCGGTACGCCTCGTCGTGTAAATACAACAGCAAAATCACAAGTTACTATATGAATATTAGAATGTGGTACTTTAATACTGCAGTATTTTCAGTTAAAGTGATAAACTGTGAAGTAGGCCGGTCCCGCCCCCTCATTGATATTTATGAGGACCAATTTCAGTTATTCGAAAGGCTGTTTGAGGGTTAAGACTTAAGGTTAGGGTTCAGGGTTTCCCCCAGGAAACTGGTTAGAGAAGGTGGTAAGCACTGCATATGATAGTGATTTTTGATTTAAAATAGTGACAAAATCACAAATTGCTTCTTTTGTCTGGTGAAAAAATCCCATAACCCAGAGATATTCAATCGAATGATACACGACAAAAAAAAGCAGCAAATCCTCACATTTGAGAAGCAGAGAAGTTTTTTAATTTTTGTCATTTTTGCTTGAAAAAAAGCAAAAAGTGGAAATAAGTAGGCGTTTGCTAAGAAGTTCACCTGAAGCTATGAGTCTTAAGCAGTCTGAGTGCAGCAAATAAAACCAGTATCTTCCAGAGATACAGGTAACTCAGCCAGACTGCTAAAGCCTCATATGAACCACAGCTGCACTTTAAGACGAGGACTGTGGATTTTGTTTGTCCCCCATCATTTACACTGACATCGCTCCAGAAAAGGATCTCTTTGCTGCTGTTTTCAGTGTACATACCGGCACACGCTTTAAGGTTAGAGGCCAGGGAAGGGGATGGTCCTCAAAAATATACAAGTACAAATGTGTGTGTGTGTGACATGGGGAGAGAGGCGGCATTGTGTCGGCTTTTGGTTTGAGCCGATGCAGTGATGAATATCAAACAGGCCTGTAGTAGTGGACGTTTCAGCTGTGTGTGTGTGTGATGTACTCTTTATCAATAAACTATTGTCTTCTCTCTCTCTCCAGTTCAGGACCTCCTATTGGCCTTCATCCTGTCTTGCTCCACCAGCCCATACACTACTGCAGCTGCAGTACTCGTAGTATTTAGTTAGTAGTCAGTACTGTTACCTGTGTTTTGTCAGCGAGGCTGCAGGTGACCCCTGAAGTTCTGTTAACCTTCGTACAACAGCTTTGAAGACACTTTGAACTGTGTATCAATGCGTTTTGGTGCTAACGGACCTGGAATGACAACTGTAGCTTGTTAGCTTGGGTGTTTCAGGGGCTTCTAGGGGCACAATGCTTCAAATTCAGGGCCCCTGGATCATACATCCCTCCTCTATGTAATCTTGCTAGGTGATGAGCTCGGTAGTTCGTTGCACCACCAGGCTAGCAGCTGCTTCACTGTGAAACCCTCTCAGCTGCAGCGCAAACAAAGCAAGCGTTTCACCTGCTCTGAAAATGTAGATTAGCTTCATTTTGAAGCTACTTGCAGTTAGCAGCTAACAGCTAGCACGGCAATTCGAACCAAACCAGAACACTCTCTTAAAATTCAGTTAGAAAATAAATGACCTAAAAATGTAATTGGACTCCAACAAGGGTTTCGCGTTTGGCAGCTAACGGCTTGTTAGCTGCTAGCGTCTACTGGTGAGCGGGTAGCGGTGGCGCGGGTCTAGGCCCGGCCAGAGCAGGGGTGCGATGGAGTACCACTCCGGTGGCAGCCTGCCCCTGCTGGGGAGACCGCGGTACTGCCCCGGGGCCAATGCTAACGGAGGATACCTGTGTGAGACCGGACACTGCTGCGGAGAGACCGGCTGCTGCACCTACTACTACGAACTCTGGTGTAAGTTGGTCGTACTATAGTCTAATGAAACAATATGCAAAATGCCCTGGACCTTCAGATGTTTCTAGAGTGATAGTTTGGAGTTCTAGCAGTTCTGTTGGAGTGTTTTTGTCTTAATTATGTGTTCAGGGTTCTGGCTGCTGTGGACCGTCCTCATCCTGTTCAGCTGCTGCTGCGCGTACCGACACCGTCGAGCCAAGCTGAGAGTTCAGCAGCAGCAGAGACAGAGAGAGATCAGCCTGCTGGCCTACCATGGAGCCAACTCCTACCCCTCCTCCATGCTGGACCTCAGTAAGACACCTGTCTGTCTGTCTGTCTGTCTGAGAGCTGCCTTTAAATTCAACCCTCAACATGAAGACAATGAAACCAGTTCTTGTTATGTTTGTGTGCGTGTGTGTGTGTGTGTGTGTGTGACTGACAGCTGTGAAGTTTTTTTTAATCTGTCGCTGTGACGACTCAGTGGAAATTTACTGCTCGGAGGCCCCGTGGATTTTACCTTAAAGGGGAATTCTGATTCCCATTATATCATGCAACAGTTCTCCTTCGATACAAGTTTTTTTTACTTGGGAGGAATTTCTCTGAAGACTTCTGAAGATAAGGAGTCGGTCTAGACCTGCTCTTTATGACAAAGTGCTCTGAGATAACTTTGTTATGATATGGCGCTATATAAATAAAACTGAATTGAATTGAATTACAGAAAATGAAGATGCATTGTTTAAATTACCTTTTTTAATTTAGTTTTTCTAAACTCATTTTTTATTGATTTAAAAAAGAAAAAATCTCATATTCAGCCTTCCTGAAAAAGATTTTCCTTGCGGACAAAACATCGTCCACGTAATCCAGCCAGTTGTTCTGTCAGCCAGTGGAAACATACAGTTCAGTTTAAGTCTTAAGGGGAATTCCCCTAAATATTTAAATCATCTGGGCAAATATTAAAGGACAGTAAATCAAGTTATTTTCAATAAAATAAATGGGGACCTTTGTTGTTATCCCTTAATTTCCTGTCACTTCTCTACTGACTTATCTAATAAAGGCAAAATGCCCCAAAAATACTTTAAAGCGGCTATAATGGATATTTTTATAATAACAACTTTACTGTTCTGGTTCCCTCTCAGTGCTCTCATAGTGTTATTTTCAGAGAGGAAGCTGTAAAAAGCCGCTGTTCACTACCTGCTCAGCAGCAAACAGCAGACAGACAGGCTGCAGTATACTTGATCGGAACTAGTTTGTGCGACCATGGCGTGAAGTAGGGATGAATGTTGTATCGTCAGTTTTGGAAAGTTATAGAAGTGGCCGGACTTATTTGACGTCGGAAAGCTGTGGGCACTTCTGACGGAGTGTGCTGACCCCTCTACAGACTAGCTGGCGAACATAGTGGAGAATTTAGCAGCTAAAGGACCAGATATTTCCCTCAGGAGTTTCAAACTAGCAGGTAGCAGCTACTTTGCGCTAACCCTGCTCTCGTCTTCTGCTTTTAGGTTTCCTGGCGTCTCTGAAGCTGCCGTCCTATGAGGAGGTGGCGGCTCAACCCTCCACCCCTCCTCCACCCTACAGCTCTGTGTTCACCACCCCACGTTACCCACAGCCCCCCCGCACAGCTGACCCCCACCTGCTCACACAGCACGACCCACTGCTGCACCGGCCGCTCAGCGACGGTCCCTCCTCCCTCAGCTCCGACAACAGGTAACAATGCTGCTAATGCCGCTGGGAGTACTGGTGGCAATGCTACTGCAACTACTGGTAACACAACAGGAAAAGAAGAAGTAGTACTGGAAATTCTGGAAAGAATGATAGGAAATGCTCATGGCATTACTGGGAATGCTGGTAACACTGCTGGGAATACTCAAAATACACTATTTGGAATCCTGGGGATACACGTAGTACTGCTGTGAATACTGATAACAGTACTACTGGGAGTGCAGGTATCAGTGATGACCTTTCTTCTAAAATCAAGTAACACTGTTGATAGTACTACAAGTGGCACTACAATACTGTTGTAGTACTGTGATACTACTGGTAAGATGAAAAGAGGTACTGGCACAACTGAGGCTACTACTACTGCATTTTTTACAATGGCAACTACCGCTACTACTACTTCTACTTCTGCTAATACTACTGGTAAGACTACTGGTAGTACTATTGAGAGTACAACTTTTGTCACAAATACTTCAGGATGAGATGACTACAAAATCTGAACAGTAAGAAGGAATTGTTTTCTCAATAATAATTGTGCATCTTTCCTGTAGCTCCAGTTGTTCCTGTGACTCCTGCTGCCCCTCCTCTCCATGTAGCTCCTCCCTATCAGCACCCGTCACGTATGAGACTGACACAAGCCATGCCACCACACCCAGCGAGGCCGCTCCCCTCACTCTTGACGTCACCATGGAGACCATCGCTGCCGCGGCAACCTGTTTGGAGGTAAATGAGACACGATTTGCTTCTGAGAGGATGGTTGCCGCAGTGGCCGTTGACATCGGTAATGAAGATGCTGCCAGAGCACAGGACCCTGTTGCCACGGACTCATCAGTTCCCAACCAGACTGTTACTGTGGCGGTTGTTACCAGGGCGGCTTCCCCTCACTCTCTGCCCTCCCCTGGTTCTGAGGTGGCTCTTTCTGTTGTAACTACATCTCCCATAAAGCAACAGCTCAACCTAGCACCGTGTACCCCAATAGTCAGCACCTGTAGCCCGAGTACACTCCCCAGTGTTGTTGACATAACACTCCCCTCCATCCAAATAATAAGCATTGAGGGCCCAGCTGAGTGCCCCGAAACTACCCCTCCCCCGAAAACCACCTCAATATCAGGCCCTTCTACCCCAACAGGTAGCACATCTGACAGCCCTACATCCTCCCAAACCCTCGATTTAACAAGAATTTTTGATACAGCAAATGTTCCTAGCAGCCCAACCTTAGTACCGTCCCCAGATGTTGGAAGAACTTTGGCCCTGATAACAGGCTCTGCTGGTCTCCTAACCCCGGACCCAAATCCTAGCCTTGTGCCAATCACGGCACCTTCAAACCTTACCCCAGCTTCAATCATACTACCTACAAACCTTACCCAAACTCCAGCCCCAGTACCTTCAAACCCTACCCAAGCTTCAATTCCAGTACCTACAAACCTTACCCAATCTCCAGATGCAATACCTACAAACTTTACCCAAGCTCCAGAACCAGTACCCACAAACCGTACCCAAGTTCCAAACCCACAACCTAAAACCACCATGGTCCCAGAGTGTGCACCTAACCCCATTCCCACTCCAAAACCTGCACAGTCAAGCCTTACCTTAGCTACAGATGCAGCACCCACTTCACCTACATTAGCCCATTGCCAGATTCCAGAACTGTCACCTGGGTCAGGTCTAGCCCTGATTCCTCCCAGCCCAAGGTCAGGCTTGTCCCAACACCCTGGAGGTATTACTGTTCTTGTATCTTATCTAGGTCCAGCAGCAGTACCAGCTGATTCAGGTCCTTCTCTGGTCTTGTCTCAATCGACAGAGTCAGACCTTATCAGTCCATTACCATTAAATGTCCAGGCTGGTTTTAGTTCTGGTTCTGGACCTGGATCATACTCTAGTGTTGGTTCTAGGTCAGGTCCTCTGTCTGCTCCTGCCCCAGTGCTGACCTTCCCAACACCTGCATCCTCCTCTTCCTCCTGCCCAGCCATAACCATAGAGTCTGAATCTTGTTTCACTCCCTCTCAGTCTCCCCCTGCAGCCCTCTCACCATCCTCACCCCCATCCCTTCCTTCTCCTCCTTCCCTCCTCACCCCTCCAGCCCTGTCTTCTACCTCCCTCCCAGCTCCAGCTTTACTCCTGGACCCCCTCACTGCTCTGCACCAGTCCAACAAAAGTGGACCTTCCTCTGGCCATGCTTCCTCCCTCTCCCCCTCGCCTCGTGCTACTCAGTCCCCTCCGAAACAGACTCTGTTCTCCCCCTGTGTGGATGTCTTTGAACCAGGACCTCCCAGCTGGGAGGACGGAGAGGAGGAGCAGGAGGAGGAGGACAATGATGATGATGAAGATGAGGACATGGGAGCGGATGAGAGCCAGTACAGACATAGGCGACTTACCGGTGACTCTGGGATCGAGGTGTGCAGGTGTCGGGTGGAGGAGGAGGAAGAGGAGGAGGAAGAGGTGGAGGGGGAAAGGAAGGAGGATGGCAGGAGAGGAGGAGAAAGGGATATAAAAGGAGGTGGAAACACTGATCTCCATGACAGTGTGGACTGCCCTGCTAGAGGTCAGATAACCACAGGGGAAGGACTTATACTGTGTAACTCCACCTCCACCACTACGCCAACGTCCGAGGACAGTGGGGAAGTCGTCATTGTCATGGAGACAGTGTGATTGACAGAAGTGGGTGTGTCAAACCATTCGTCATCCAGACAAGGGATGAACAGGAAGTTAATGATGGCGTCCACCCTTAAAACTGTTTTTTGAGATTGTTCTGTAACCAGGGAGGTTTTGAAAGCAGAGGATTGTGATTGTGTGCTTGTTCAGCATCAGTTGGTCAGACCAGCATAGGTGTTGGATGGTTGATAGGCAGAGATTCAAAAGGAAGCATTACAACATGGTTTTTGTGAGTTGGAATTTTAGTCAGCCAGTTTTCTGCATGGTGTGTTTTAATAAGAGGAGAGATTGCTTCCAGGGTTGATCAAATTTGACAACTATCGCACTACAGAATGGTTGTCAGCAATTTGTAAAACGTCAAGAAAGAGAACAGAAGTTTTATAGTTTACACAAAGAATATTTAGAAATCCACCATTACGTAACATTGGAGAGTTGTCTATTTATGAAGAACGTGTAAATCTCTACCAGTGGCTATGAACGGAGAGCTAGCTGAAGCAGCTTGTTGTGATTTGTCTGTAGATCCATTCAGTAATGTTCTCAGTCAGAGTGAACAGTCTAACAAGGTACATTTGTTTGGAGGTTAAGGGGACACTGTTAACCATCTTATCTTTAGTTCTAGTCTTAAAAATACTCTGAGTTGGCACTTAAAAGGAGTCAGTCAAAGGTACCCTATGGGGTTACATTCAGTGTTTCTCACCAAAACACACATCCTTGTTTCCTGGCAAATGTGTTGAATTAATTTCCTTCCTCATGAAACAATTGCAATGTTATTTTAAAAGGGCACTCCACCAATTTTACACATTCACACTTCAAATGTTTAACCAAAACCCTGTTTTACAAACAGGTGTATTTAGCAGGCAGGAAAGGTCTAATCAGTGTTTTGGGAGGTTGACCTAAAAGTGATGAAGTCTGATATATCCAAGTTTGCACTTAATAATGCAAAAGTGCCTGGCAATTAAATGCTGATTTAATGGGTATCATGCTATATGTCCATCCACAGTGTTTAACTCTCACAAGATCAATTCTGTAATCATACAACCGTCTTGAGTGGTCCAACGACATTTACGCTCGCAAGTCGAAAACATGGGAATCTTTCCCTTCCCTTCCATCCCACATGAAACATGGTCGTATTATGCCCCTGACAGAAGTGACGTTTTCTTTCTTACGTCGGTCTGTCACCAACAAGAAAAGAAAAGCTTTAAATAGTTGAACATTTAGCAGAAGACACCTCGCTTGTCTTGGGTGATGACGGAGGTTTGGAAACGTGCCGGGGACAAATTGGCTGTTTTGGAAATGAAAGAGACTGATGTAGGTGGATGATTCACTCTGACTGACAGAGGGAAGACTGATTCATTCATTAGAGCGGACGTTTTGATGAAGAAGTCTATCAGGAGAGTGGAATTAGGTGGGTAGTTTATGAAATGGGAGAGACAGTTTCCCAGATTTGATGTCTTCATGGCAACTTGATCCTGTATGGAAGGTTTCAGGGTTGGTGGATCAGTTGGGTTTCTGTGCGTCAGCCTGTCGGCAGAGAAGCTTTTGCATTAATAGGAATAAACAATGGCCACTTTTAGACAGAAACAAAGCACCAAACAGAACAGAGACGGGAACACGTCATCGTTCCCGTCTTTGTCTCTTTCTCTGAATTTGAGGTCAGATCCAACAATACGTTGACTTTGTGCGTCTCTCCATTCATAGACACCTGCCCTTTTTTATCATTCAGAGCCCTTAATTCTACCAATTGATAAATTTATCATTTGAGGGACTAAATTTATATCATCCTACAAAATTCATCAAACAAGTCAAGCTATTCCAGGGCCTAAAAATGGCAGTAACCTCAATCCTGTTAAAGAATTGGCCGTTTAGGCCGTTGTTGTAACATATTCATTTGTTTGATAGATAGGTCGATACTGATATTTTGTGACAGAAAGTAGAGTATATTTTGTCAGTGACAGAGAGTTAGTAACATTTGTGTAGTACATGCTGGTCTATTTCAAATCACCTTAGAATCTGAAATTAGTGAAGAGCAATATTTTTCATCAGCAAGAGTCTGTGTGTAGACCCCCCCCCCCCAACTTTTTCAGAAAGCGTTGATAGCAATGCAACGCTTAAAAGCATCCAGTTTAGGTGACTGTCATGTTTGTATTGCGACGGAAATATTACACATTCCACGCTTGTTTGGGCAATTTCTACGCACCTTTGGCAGATGAAAATCTTTCTAAAACCCTCTGGACAAACTAAAAATGTATCAGGGTCAGGAGGAAAGCTTTTTTTTGTCAACATCGCAGCAGTGTAATGATTGCAAGGGCTGGCGCAGTTTGTAATTTCCAACACACTTTACGGAGGTATGCCATCACACATCTGTAATACTTTTTTCTTGTGTCAGTGTAGAAACATTAAGTCACAGATGTTTTGTTGTACTTTTATATGAAAAGCTTTTTATGAATTCCATCTATGGCTTTTCCAAAGTCCTGTTAACAAGACATACACCACATTGTTGTAGCAGAATGCTCTCTCGCGTCAAAGAAGTTGGAGTGTAAAAGTGAGATGTCTCTTACCTTTATTTTTGTGACGTTTTCTTACACCTGCTCCCACAAAGTGCACTTGTGTTGTTTTTTTTACAGCTGTTAATGTAAGCTGTAAGTTTCACAAATGTGTGTTGGAAAAGACACCAGAGAGTAAAGTCTAACCTTTAGCCAATGAGATAAAGAGCGTACAGTGACGTCATCAGATTGTACCGGTTGATGATTGCTTGAACCAGAACTCTTCAAAGTGGGAATATTCAGATGTCGTCTTTGAAAGTGAAGACACAGGAGCTTGAGGCAATATAATCTTGGAGAAAATGAAAGTGATGCTCTCAGGTTCCTGTGTAACTAGGGCAACCGCCGTGGTGCAGAGAACTGGTCACCTGACGATTGTCTCACTCACGGATATCATTAACTCAACCTTCTCAAATGGAAAGACCTTGAGTCTGGTTGACTGATCCTTAAACCCTGTGTCCATGCTGCATTACAACGCGGACTTCGCTACTCGGATGCCCATGATGGACAAAGCTATGTTGGACCTCATCATGACAAAAGCAATGTCCTGCAGTGCCATGGAAAGGACGTGACTCGACTACAGTGGCAGCAGCAGAATGGACAGCTTCTATGTCAAACTCTGATTGACAGCTGGATGTTTTCTGGACTGCTAGAACTCTTGGTAGTCAGTTTGGAAACAAACGTGCACAAGATTGGATTCATACATGGATGGATAAATCTAATCCGATCTTTTCTTTTTTAAACCTTGGTGGCTAAATTTCACAGATCACAGGAATCTGGTTTTGAGCAGGTGTAGACTTCAGAGAGCTCAAGCAGATTCTCAGATGGCGTCTTTGATTCGTCTCAGACGGAGGTCGAAAACGACACCTTGTTCAATTGAATTGAATCCAGGCCAAATTTGCGCCTGTGTACTGAGGCTTAAGAGTTCGCAGAGGCTGAAGGACCTCCTCGAGAAAGCTCAAGGGATACAGAGCCGTTGATGTTGTGGTTGATGGTGTTTTTTCTTTACCTGAACTAATAAGGTTATATATCTCCATGGCTACAGCGTGCCATTTCTACTTGACAACTGTTACTACTTAGCATTAGATAGAGCTGTTCTCGCTCTGTGTGCGTGTGGACTCTCGATTGACTGGAGAAATGTTGTCTAAAATCTGTCTGTAGCTCAGGTTCCCAAAGGCTCTGCAGCTCTGAGATCAGCCTCGTAAAGGGAAACAGCTGGTTTTTGTGTGACTGTTCATTCAGGATTTTATCCAAATTTCCTCACAGTACCAGGAGAGTATTGATATTGTCTGGAAGGGTCTACACAGACTGAATGGTGGGCATCTTGGTATTGTTGGTGGAAATCATTTCCACCTTCAATAACTTCTAAAGTAAAACCATATCGATGAAGAACCAGTGGTTTTAATAATTGGTTGGAATTATCTGCAGATTTACCAGCACCAATATTGAGCTCACTTCTACCAGCTAAATGGAAGAAGGTCCCATCTCTTCTCTGGAGGCATCATGGGAAACGCAGCCAATCACTGACTGAAGTAGAAGTAGACATGGTGAGTCACAAACTAATGATACACAGCAGTGGCAAAAGAGAGCAGAAATGTCCATTACATTTGTTAGTTTCCATGTTGCTCAATGGGTACAGCAAGGCACCAGCACTGCCAGGGTTAGAGGTTAAATTCCTGAAGTTCCTGACACTCAACACACTCCTGGTGCTGTGAGGCATTTAGGGGTAAAGTCTGATAAAAGCTTGGGCGATCTCCCTGTGCTGATGTTAGGGCTGGCCTAACTTTTGGAAACCCCGTCTTTTATCTCTTTTTGTTGAGAAATCTGTTGAGTTCAACTAGAACTAGTTTTTCATCAAATGTCGGTGGACGAAAACATTCAAAGATAGTCCTCTCTGATCGAAGAGTTTCACACTGACTGGATTCACATCGACAGGTCAGATTTGGTTTCAACAAAAGAATTGACTCCAGTACGATTGTTCAAAAGCTATAATGCTGCTTTTCATTTTTACACCTTGGATAAAGTAAAGGCTACAAAAAAAATTCTTTATCAACTTCTACAATTACAACAGACCCAGTCCAACTGGGTCCCATCAGTTGTCGTGCCCAAAACAGATTAATAATAATCGCGTCAATTGTCCTAACGTGTGTCCTCACCTTAAGTCTGTGGTAACTAAGACATATAAAGGAACAGATCATCCCCCAAATGAATATTTTTTACCTGTCTACTCACCTCGACATCTGCTGCCCGTTTTGAACCGCTTTACTGAGAAGCAGCTGCAGGAAATGCCGATTTAGTCACCAAGGTCAGTAACTGACTACTCATTCATTCCAATAAAAATCGGTCTACTTCTAGATTTTACAAATTGTCAGGGAAAGATGGAAGAAAAAAGCAAGTAGACACAAGTGAGCTGGATAGATGAAGAGGTGAAGGTCACAGGTACTCATTGCAAGCAACACTTTTCCTGTCATGTGGAAATAACTGCATCACAAGTTCTGATCACAGTTGCTAATGGTACTTCACGGTGCAGGTATCCGGGCTAAAAATGAAAATCCATCATGAGATCCTGCTGCAGGAGTCTTTGAAGAGATTTGATCAGGAGCTGTGGCAACGTCAGTAGTTTGAGAAAAACTTTGTGGTGAATTTATCATTTGTATGGTCATTGTATGAACTTCGGTTATTAGACACAGGGCTGAGGAGAAACTGAGTAGACAATAAACTGGGGTGAGATGCTTCCTTTAATGTGAAAATGCCCATTTCTATTCAGAAACCCAACGCTAGGCCAAGTTCTTAACCTTCCACTGAAGCTTAAAGAACATGATGAGAGGGAACGCCCGCCTACTATGAGTAACCAATCCTCATTCAGTGTCCTAATCTCAGGGTTTGCACAGTCAGTTTGGAAAATGCTTAATTTTAACCATTATGTTTTCAAGGTTAGGAATATGCTTGAATTCAAATATACTCCTTGAAAAAAACGCATGATTTGATGAACCCATCTACTCAAAAAATCTTGTAAAATTTTATAAACCAAAAAAGTCTTTTAATATTTCAAATGAAACAATCCTGTGGTCATATTTGTTGTCTGCTGGCATTTATAGTAACAATTAAAGGCTTCGAAGTCTTCAACTCTGGAAATTTTTGGTTTAGGTACCTTGAAAAGGCTTGAAAAGTGCTTGAGTTTTACTCTTAAAACGCTGTATGAACCTTGTAATCTGACCCTGAAATGCGAACCCAGTCAAAGATGTAGACAACTCTGGTTTTTGGCCTCATTAGATGTTTACCATTTTGGCTCTTTGATCGACTTTCACTTGTTCCATGAGGAGATTGGACGCAGCTTCACCCGTGGTGTTTGACAAAGTTATTTAATTTACTAAAATGTCAGTATGTTCCTTCTATTGTAGGAGCCCCTCCCTCTGTCTAAAGAATGTTTTTATCTTGTTATCTCTCCTCTCCTTCCTGTTTGCATGAGGTTTCTGTCGGAGGAGTCGAAGGAAGCGGAGGAGAGATTATAGTCTTTAAAATCCCTTAATATTATGATGATAACAATGCTAATTATTAGTATTACTAAATTAATAGTGAGTGTGTATGTGTGGGTGTACGTGTGTGACCTAACTAAACCAGCCTGTTCTAAAAATGTGTGAAGATATACTGAATAAAACTGTCAAATCTACCGCCTGTCTGTGTCTGTTCATACAGCAGAACCACATTCATCCAACTGCTCCTGTTAATGAAAACAAAGCACCATCACCAGACTGGAGATCAATCAATATTTATTGATTAAAAAACAGTAACTCCACCTGGGTCACACTTCGGCTCTCTTTCAAAACAGTAATTCATTTTTAATTGTAGATTTAACAACGCGCATATTATTTCCACATACATGTTAACTGTATGTTTTAAAATGAGCTAGCATAGCATTAGCCTGAAGCTGCAAAACGGTGCAGTTGGAGCAGTGCAGCCACGGGTTAGCCTAGCATTAGCTCTTTCTCTCATCCATCTTCTTTTTACGCTGAAAGATTTTATGGAACAAATTTAGCCACGTACATTGTATTACATTAACTTAAAAGGATTCTTGAAAAATGAAGCTCAAGGTCATTTTTAATCTTTTAATAGCTGTAAAGAACCAGTTTCTGTTCGTGTCATGTTTTGGAAAAGGCTGCTATATGGCCATATTAGCGGTTAGCTAATGCTCTGCCTGTGACAGACAGGAGAGGAGATGAACAATTTATTTCGGTTAATTTTCATGGGAGGATTTTAACGTTTTCAAATGCCAAATTTTAGATTTATGTTTCTTTCTCCCGCCATTCAGCTTGACTATAAACCCCTCCCCCTTTCATTTCATCCCGCCCTCCCACCCCGCCCTCGGAGTGACAACGACCTTATAAGGTAACGGCTGCAAGACCACACCCAGCCGCCCCTTCAGGTTGGGTGGGGGAGCCCCGTCTGGCACCACGAAGCTCATTCGCTGGAGCAGAGAGGCCAGGAAGAGAAAGAGCTCCAGCCTGGCCAACGACTCACCAACGCAGACTCGAGGTCCAGCCCCAAACGGCAGGAAGCAGGAGGGCGTGACCCGCTGCCCCTGGTCGTCAAGGAAACGATCTGGAGCAGCGGGAAAACAGGGAGGTGGTGCATTCAGGAGTTTCTGACAAGGTGTTTGTGTTTGTTTCCGTGTGTGTGTGTGTTTTACCTGGCTTGAACAGGTCAGGTTGGTCCCAGTGTTGGGGGTCATGGTGAATCGACCACATGTTGACCAAAACACGAGTCCCACGATGGACAGAGTGACCTCCAATACTACGACAGAGAGGGAGAGCGTGTTTAATTGGGCTGCAACTACCGATTATTTTCATTATTGATTCATCTGTCAGGTTACTTCCTCGATTAATCGGTTAGTCTATAAAACTTCACAGTTTGTTTTATCTTCAGCATGAGGATTTAAGCGCCGGCGTACCTGCTGTCAGTCATGGCGGTGTGTGGGATCAGCACGGGGCTGACCGGTCGGATCCTCATGCCCTCGTTGATGACGCAGTCCAGGTACGGCAGCCGGCCGCGGTCCGACACGCACACCGCTCGCTCGCTGCCGACGTGCTCGTCCAGCTCCTTCTGCACGCGCTCCTGGACCTGGAGGGGGGGCGGGGCATCGTGACCACGAGGATCGGTTATAATCAAGAACAATGGAAGTGCATTGAAATCACCAAAGAAAAAACATGTACATAAACCATCCGTATATCAATTATGACATTTTTTTTTGGAATTATGCAACAGATGATAATTATGAAATCTTGATCTTGTAATTATGATCTCGAGATTACATTTACCAAAAATAGTGTAGCTAGAGGGACATTTGTTTATAACTTTTTTTAATTTTTATATACCTTTTGTATGTTTTAAGGTTTAAAGAAACGTCCCACTAGCGACCAAATATATCTGTGAAATCTGATGCACTAAGCGAGAAGAAAACACCTGACATTCCCTAAATGGTTGAACAAATAAGTTTCAGTTCAGTCTACTCTCATCAGGCTGCTGGTTTATTTTATTTGTACCACACAAAGTGCCAAACGTTACAGCAGTCAAATAAAAAAGTAAAGTAGCCATTAAACACTCTCAGCTGCCCTGCAGACGTCCATTTAGTCTTAACGTTACTATTAAACATTAAATTTCAAATGAAATGTAACGTTCGCAGTAGTCATACGATGCAGTAAAATTAAATGAAATATAGGCAGAACAGCAGGGACTTCACCCCAAAAGGCTTAGCCCCGGACCTCGTCAACTCCCTGAAGGATTTTATTTTTTATTTTAGTGTAGATCAATCTGCCGTCCACTGACTCAATCACAGAGTGTAGCAGCAAAGTTTGAAATGCTGCGTCACTACCTCCCAGTTTCCCTGCTTCATCTTCTTCATAAATTAGAATAAAATAAAATGCTACTTTTTTAATCCCCATGGGGTAAATTCATCTTCTGCATTTAACCCATCCAACCCCCCCCGTACACAAACACACAGCCAGAAGCTGGAGAGGCCCGAGGGCACAATGGCAGTTTGACTTTGGGCTCTCTAGCCTCTGAGCTACCTGCCGCTAATAATAATCTAATATAGCAGGCTAAAACCGGCCCTGCTTCCAACCCAGAAAAAGAATATAAACATATATTTATTAAGACAATTCATCATTTTGTGTATCCTCCCTCAAGTTCATACCGTACGTACGTTTATTGATAGCGGAACATTCACATTATAGTCTTTGAATACCAGTGAATTGACCCGACATATACTTATATATGAACTAATCAATATGTTAAAACAGATCACAGTCACTTAACAGTATAATGTGATTTACTTGAATTGACTTGAATTGAGTGCTATCAGTGCTGTCAGTGCTATCATTAATATAAGTTTACCTGCGGATGGTGCAGCAGGTAGGCCAGGATCCACAGCAGGGTGGTGGACGTCGTCTCCACTCCAGCTCCAAAAGCCTCGGCTGCTGTCATCAGGACGTGGTCATCGGTTATCCTCTCGTCCTCCGACCCAGATGACCTTTGACCCTGCCCGCTGTCCATCTGGCCCTTTAGCAAGGCATCCAGAAGGTCACGGGGGTCACCGTCACTCAGCGACGCCTGGACACGGGTCACGGAAGTGAGGAGTTTACTTTACTGGTTTGGAGGTTTTAGAAACCTTTGATTTTTGGGTCAGTTTTCAAAATGTGTGTAATCGCTGCGTTTTCCAAATATGATAGTTAACATCTTGCGCACAAAAGATAAAAAAATATTTCAACAACAAAATAAATCCCCTCATGTGCTTCCTGTAATTACCACCAGAGGGCCGATGCAAACGTTGGTTTTCTCCAGTTGGACGCTTATATTTACGACACATCCAACAGGATTTAAACACAGCTTAAGGAACAAAAAAACCCAGTGATGTACGCTGTTCCTGATCCCATTCCTGCTCCCCAGAGAACGAACCCTTTAGATTTGAATGACCTCTTGCTTAGCGCCACCTTCAGGACAAACTACATGTTGAGCTCCGTGTCTGAGTGCGTTACCTTGTGCTCCTCCAGTTTGCGTGACAGCAGTCGGTCTCTGATGGCGATACAGTCCTTCAGTTTACTGAGACACTTGTTAGGAAACACCTAACAGAGACAGACTGTTAGCGTGTGTGTGTGTGTGTGTGTGTGTGTGTGTGTGTGTGTGCTCGGTACTTCTGGCTTTATGAGGACCGGTATGGGTTTTAGACATTGAGAGACATTTAAGGGAGAGTGAGGACATTTTTTTGCCCGGACTGTTTCCCGGTTTAGAATTAGCTTTGGGTTACCGTACCTTCATCCAGGGGTAAATGTCCACCAGTCCTCCTCTGGCAATCGTCTCCACAATGCCGTCGTTGTATCGGATCACCTGCTGCAGCTCAGCGTCGCCATGGCGATAGGTGGCGCCGAACACCAGCGTGCACACGACGTTTGTGACGGCCCTGGTCACTGCGGGAGACGGGTCGAAGCCACGCCGCTCACTGGACAACAGCTCGGCGCACAGACCGTCCACCGAGGACAGAACTGCAGAGAGACGACGGGATATAAACAGAAAAGGCAGGGACATGTTGCATAACTGACTTTTTATCATTTTCTCTTATTGAATTGAAATACATTTAGATAACATCTGTTTATTTTAACTTCTATCTCTCTAAACACAATTTATTTTCCTGATCTGTACCTGCAGCACGTGCAGTGAGAGAGACTTTGAAACAGTCATTAAAATATAAACTGAAACACTTGAATGAAAAAAGGTCTTAATATATATTTTATGTGGAAATGATGATGCATGTATAGAAAACAAATGGTGGATAGATAAATGAAATAAAAGGATAGAAAAACGATGGATGGAGCAGAGCACCGATGTCCTGCAGGCGGCTGGTTCCTTCCCCAAACAGAGTGAAGGAGTTGTGGACGAGGCGGCGGTGAGACTTCCAGAGAGGAGAGTAATCTGAAAACGCGATGTCTTTACCTCCTCTGGTCAACAGGTCGGTGGTCACCTGCAGAGCAGGAAGTGTCAAAATAAGAGTAAGAAATTAAAACCTGTTGTTAAATGACTGTAAAAGCGCCTGGACGCTGGTTTATGGTTACAAAAATGCGTTGCTTCATCTGGCTGTCGAATACATTTAGTTTTTATGTTATGTAACCCAATAAACGAAATATATCAAACTGCTCAATAAAACGTAGTCTAAAGTTAGAAAAGTCAGACGTTTCTGGTCACAGAAGAAGCAAAGAGTCAGACATCAGAAGCACTCGGTGCCAAGTTTTGATACCTGACAGTTTTCAATACTTTCGTTTGGTAATCAAAAAGTATTGAGGTTTGATATCTATAAAATACAGTTTATAAAATCTATAAAATACTATTTTTGATCAGCTACAGGAATGGTCAAGAGGTTATAATAATCAATAAGGTTCATCCTCCACTAAATTTAATGCAAATTTGACAATTATGGATGTTTCTTGGTCAAGTGTTAAACGGGGGCTCCAACTCCAACAATTATTTTCATTAGCTGTTAATGTACCAATTCTTTTCTCGTTTAATCGATTATAGTTTGGTCTACAGAAGGTCGACTAATAGCAAAATGTGCCCATCACAAATTCAAGGTGACGTCTTCACATGTCTTGTTTGTAGATATTCAATTTACTGTCAGAAGACTAAGAAAACCTGGAAATATTCACTTTTGAGAAGCAGAGAACTTTTGCTTAAAAAATGATTTAATCGATTATCATAATTGTTGCCGATTAATTTTCTGTCCATCGACTGATCGTTTCAGCTCTACGTCACCATCTTTAGTGTGCAGCCAACCAGCTCTCTCTCTCTGCATGTCTCACCATGCTCGGTCGTCCAGCGAAGTCTCTCCCTCTCTGCAGTAAGACCTCTCTGGCGTGTCGATGGTTGTTGACCACCACAGTGTAGTGAGGACCGAGGTAGAGAGCAAACAGAGAGCCGTACCTGAAACACACACACACACAATACAACTTATTCTTATTATTTTATAATATTCTGTTGAACTTATGTGTTCAACAAGTATTTAAAAAATAGTTTAGTTAGTAGATGTAGTAATACTGCACAGACTGTTGTTAAAAACAACTGATGGAACTTTTTAAAGGACAACAGAAAACATCCTTTACTCTCTGAATGATACTCTTCAAAACAACTCCTTCTAAACGTTAACGAGTAACTGTTTCTTCCGAACATTAACGGCTTTTTGGAAACATTAACGAGTTCTTCAAAAACACTAACGAGTCCTTCCAGACACTAACAAGTCATTTGTAACGTGGTCTTCAGGAGCTTCCAGTCTGCTCACCTCTCCTCCAGGATCAGAAACACAAACCTTGGAGGAGGCTTCGTGGTCTCACCTGCGGGCCAGCTGGGTGAAGAGGAGGTGTGGAGGGAGGCCTCCTCTCAGCCAGGGGAGGCTGCCCAGGACGGGGAGCCGCGGCAGGCAGGGGATGGAGGTCCGAGCTGGAGGAGGAGGAGGTTTGGTCTCAGGAACGGACCGGTGTGCGATCAGGTACAAGACGACTGCCGCAACAACGAAGAAGACGAGGAGGAAGGATGGAGGGAGGGAGGGAGGCAGGGAGAGAGGAGAGATGAAGGAAGGAAGAGAGGAGAGGAGACGAGTGAACATGGCTGTCATGAAGTGGAGGAAAATGAAGAGGGAGGCCGAAGAGTCCTGGTTTTAATCTCTCGTGCATGCAGAGACCTTGGTCGTGTGTGTGTGTGTGTGTGTGTTGTTATTATCACTGATCTGTGTGTGTGTGTGTGTGTGTGTCCTCACCCTGACCAGGTACAGTGTGTGCGTGTGTTTATCTTGGTCAACCAACCTTGATGTTATCAGGCTGCATGTCACTGGTTGCCGCGGCGACCTTAAAGGAGAGAGCTCATCAGATTTCCTTATAAAGCATAACGCACGGAGACATGAGGACATTTTAAATGTTCACTATTTGTTGTAAAAGACATATTTTATAGTATTATAACTGTGTTTTACTCACATTATCTGTTCACAGAGCAGCCTCAGCTTATGGAGTCCACAGGAGGAGTTATAGTTGTTATAAACCATTTATTATTATGTTCATAAACTGCTTATACATTCGAAATAGGGGGACTAAATAGTGCATTGAATAATGCTACAAACGGCGTGTTTTGTGGCGCTGGAAACCTGATTTTAGTGAACGTGAAACAAGTCTTCAGATCCTTTATTTAAGTACAGGATATCTGCAGGTCCTGAAAGATCTTAAAATACTTTGTTCTTAGTAGGTATTAAAATGTCTCATTTAATGAACAAAAGTGTTAAATCTTGTCTCCTGGCTGCTGTAAAGTTAGTAATGAAAATGTTTCTGTGTCAGGAGACTCTCTAAACTAACAGAGGGATGTTGTGACGGCTGATTGAGCTGCAGGAGGCTGTTCACTGCTTTTCTGTCACATTTTTAAACTGTTTGGGATCAGAACCTGGCAACCCTAAAGTTTCAGGGAAACAAGAAGGTCTGTCTCTGCAGGGATCCTCTCCATAATGCTGTCAGACACTTAGAATAGCAGTCTGAACCAGAGTCAGTGCTAAAAACAAGCACTTTTAGTGGAGGCACTCTGACGGGCGCAGAAGGATCACGTTGCAGCCATTGAGGCTGAGGCGATCTACTGGAACAATTCCAAAGCTTTTTGTAACTATTAGTCATTTAGACCCCAAAATATGTAAAAAATAAAATAGAGCCCAGGTTTAAAAATACCAGAAATGCCCTTAAACTGACTGACTGAACGACTCGCTGACCGAAGGTTGAACCTCAGCGTGTTTCCAGGTGTTGGGAAGTTGTTCTGCAGTTGTAGAAGTAGTATAACGCTAGCTAGCATAGCACCCAACAACTGTCAGAGGAAAAGTTGCATTGTGGGTAATATAGAACTTCATCGATTTTGATCCTTTTTCTTTCAAACTTTCCGTTACGAGACGATGTTACAGGAGCGTGACGCTAAATCTGTAAATGTGACCGGCGGACTGGTTTATTTTAACAGACATGTAAAGTGTGAGTCAGTGGCTGCAGACGACTGAAACTGAAGGCCAGAGAGTTTCTGACGCCACGACACATCGATGTAGCTCTCTCAGAGTGTGTGTGTGTTATTGGTAACAGGTGGAGGGAACAGAAGGTGGCACAGCGCCATGGCAACAGCCTCTCTTACCTCGCCCACACACACACACACACATACCTCAATCACCCTTGCTTCTTGATATAGCCGTGTCCTTTCCCACGTCCACGTGAGAGGGGTTCCTGTCGTCTGCGTCGTCGAACATCACGGTCAGATGATGGTTCGGATTTACAGCCGGACGCCCTGATTGGTTGGAGGAAAACAGCATCAGCAGGTGGAGCTGGTGTTGGTGTCATTAGTGTCCCAACACACACACACACACACACACACACATAGAGCACCCCAAAATATTAACATGCAGTCCATCAGTGCTGAAATGCTTAAAGCTGCAGTTCCTCTGTTCACCACTAGATGCTGCTCAAGAACTCTGACTGTATTGAAGTAAATAGGAAAACCTCCCACTTCTCTGTATGACTTAAAATTTAAAAAAACAACACAAAAGACTCAAAGTACAAGTACCTCAAATTAGTACTTCGTTACACTCCATGACCCTTAATGTTACACCGACTGATCATTCACCAACAAAACTAATGCAAATGAAAAAGGTTTTCTGTTTCTGACTTTCATTTTACATAAAACGCCTGGACCTGAATCTCCTCACGTTTCCATGGTGACAACATCACAGCGGCTGAGCGTGCAGGAATGTCATATGTGGGGCAGTAATATGTAATAATCTCCCTCCCCCTCTCTCCCTCTCTCTCTCCGTGTCTCTCGACCTCTCTGCAGCACTGCGGTCCGCGCTGCTGAAACAGGCGACTGCCAGTGCGACACAGAGAAGGAGAGAGAGAGGCCGTTTGTTTTTCATCCATCTCCTCTTCGCAAAATGTCTCCTGGTTATAAATAACGCCTCTGTCTAACGTGTCCCCGGTGATGTTGCTGCACGTGTGCTTCTTTATGAGCATAAGATGATGACTGGAATGCACGGCTGCCACACAAAACAGAGACACTTTCATTAACGTGTGATTACAAACACATGAGTCGGCCTTGTGGGAAGTGCGAACCCATCTGTGCAAAAGCAAATGCCATTTTTTATGTAATTTAATGCAAACAAAAGCCAACAGGCTTAACCTCAAGGAACACTCAAACAGGTGAGGAGCTGTTGAGATAAACTGCTGCATCGTTCTGTAGAGAGTATCAAAACTGCAGATATAGATGTTATCTCTTTATTCATGTTTGGGGCTCCACCAATCAAATGCTTTGGGGTATAAAAGGTCTGCCTGTGAGGCTAAACTCAGGGCAGCCTTGTTGCAAATTATGCAACACACATTTTAACTATAATGCATCTCCTTCTGTTCTTCATCATTTGCTGCATCCCTGCACTCATCCATCCTCCTCTTCTTCCTCCACCTGTCAGACTCCTCCTCTTCCTCCTCCACCTGTCAGACATTTCCTCTTCCTCCTCCACCTGTCAGACTCCTCCTCTTCCTCCTCCACCTGTCAGACTCCTCCTCTTCCTCCTCTTCCTCCTCCACCTGTCAGACTCCTCCTCTTCTTCCTCCACCTGTCAGATTCCTCCTCTTCCTCCTCCACCTGTCAGATTCCTCCTCCTCCACCTGTCAGATTCCTCTTCTTCCTCCACCTGTCAGACTCCTCCTCTTCCTCCTCCACCTGTCAGACTCCTCCTCTTCCTCCTCCACCTGTCAGACTCCTCCTCTTCCTCCTCCACCTGTCAGACATTTCCTCTTCCTCCTCCACCTGTCAGACTCC